>OZ025300.1:35271799-35490799 GCA_964019185.1 Maratus speculifer | reverse complement strand
TTTTGACCTGTTTACTTTAAATGATGAGTCAATTTAAAATGAAAGTTAAGTCTTAATAATAAGATTCAAAGTCAATCAAACGTAGGATTTGTTTTGGTAGTGGAAATTCAGTTGAACTGAAATAGCAGAAGTAAATAATGTGCTTGAGATAAATATATATATATATATATATATAATCATTAAACAGTTTAATTTAGATTTAGATCTTTTTATTTATAAAATTTCGATAGACTACAATAAGCCTCTGGAATACTTCACTGAATGGAAACTTAATGTTTTAGAAAAATTAAATATTGAACTTTATAGGAATATCGATACCTTCAACTTAAATTTTAAACAATTAAATGATGAAATAAAAAACTTACAAAATAAATTTATCATAACATATGTCGATAAATCTCCTAACAACTATGCTTTCATATGTAAACATTATTACTCTACATTTTTAAATCAAGCAATAGATTCTAGTTCAAATTTCATTAAAACAGATATTGATACTATTATTAAAAATAGACATATAGCTCAATATTATAAATTACTAAAATTAAAAAATCATAATTATAACTATCCTTACATTGTGGTTATTCCAAAATTCCATAAAATTCCTATAAAGTTTCGTACTATAACTATTGGCTGTAATACTTATAACAATAATGCAGGTAAAGAATTATTAACAACTAGCTGACCCGCCCGGCGTTGCCCGGGTCCGTATTAACAATATTAAACGAACTTGAAATTTGTATGATTTTATCAATAACTGGAAGCATGCAGAAATGCATTGTCTGAAATACGTTGCAGCTGACTTTGTGAAAAATCGGTTTTAAAAACAACAACTAATATTAAGCTCTAAAAATACTTAAAATGAGCAATGAGAAACACGGGAGGGAACATGTATCCAACGATTGCGTTAGTTTCGTGTTAAAGTGTTGATATTTACCCGTAAAAATCACTGTTAAATCACGTAACTAATTATTTTTTTCACATAGAAATCCCAAGTGAAATATTTTGAATTTCAAACTAATTATATCATTCTTAAATCCGACTATACCTTGAATGAATCGATACGCGATGATAAAAGATTGGTATATAGTATTATAATTTCAGAGCCATTTAACAAAAGTGTATATTTTTAATCAAAGCATGCGTAATGTTGACTCTGTGGACAAATTCCTAACCGTAAACTTTTGTACCATAACCATAATCTGTCTGTAACCTAACTGCGACTTAACATTACCCTACCGTAACTTAAATATAACATAAATGTAACCTAGCCGTCACTTTGAAATATCAATATAGAAGCATCATTTAAGATTTTGCTTGAAAAGTTAGCATTCTTTCGTTAATGTCTTAAAATCGTCTGCACTCTGAAATCTAGATTTTAGACTAATATTTGTTATTTAAGTTTTCGCGCATGATTTTAAAAGAATGTTTTCATAAATATATTTTATATATTGATATAGAGTTATTAATATGTTGTTATATTAAAACCATATTTTCATCTACGTTATAAAGTATTAAAAAGTTCTGAAAAAAAAAGAAACCTTTTAGTAATACAATTTTTAGTTCAAATCAAATGTTTTCAATATTTTAGTTTATTTTATTTTGACATTTAATTATTTCGAATTTATCAATTTCAATTATTTTAAAAGCAAACATTTTTTTAAAAATAAATAATATAATAGAAAAAAGACCATTTTAAAAAATTACTATTTCTTCATAAAATACGCTTCGGCTGTAATTCATTTCTTTCAATTCGTCTTATTAATACAAAATCACTTCCACATGCTTTTGTTTGGGACATTAAAATTTGAGCGATAAATGATAATATTGCAACCCTTTTTTCGGTTCACTTCACCACCACCTATCTTTTTCCTCCATGGTTTACAACCGCTGTGATAAAAAATCATCATTTAAACTGACAGTTTGCCAGTCTATGAATTTTAAAGGTCTATTCCCAGCTTTTTTAATTATTTATGCGAAAATTTTATGCAACCAACCAACCATAACTGAATGAAGAGAAAAAAAGAAGAAAAAAGGCGATTTTTTATGAGAGTGATCTTTGGAATTTAATTAATTACTCAGTTAATAAATAGAATTTCGAAATTCTGAAGCTCAGGTGCATCAGGAGAGATATTGGGCTACTCTCATAAAAATTTTGAGCTTCGTACGTCCCATAGATTTTGCTAGCCATCGCAGACACACACACACACACACACACACACACACACACACACACACACGCAGACAGAGCGATTTGTTATTTTATTAGTATAGATACTTACAAAAATGCTAGATATTGCAAAAACTAATAATAAATTCTATAGTATAAAAAATAGTTTACATCTTGTAAATAATATCAAAAATTTACAAAACATTAAGTACATCAAAACATATGACTTTAATGATTTATTTAATACAATTGATATTGCAGATATGTTCAGGGTCATAAATTTATTATTCAAGGAATATAGGAATTCTCTAAACATACATGTATCTTTATCTTACTTCAAATCTTTAACCAAATTTATTCTTTATCATAATTATATATTATTTAATAATACAATATTCAAACAAATAGTCGGTCTTCCACAAGGTGGGCTTGTATCATCCATCTATGCTGATCTCTACTTACATTATTATGAACGTAATACTTCTATTGTTAATTGTTTTCTATACAGGTATCTTGATGATATAATACTTTTATATTCTAAAAAGTCATCTAACTATTCGCTACCAATCAAATACCACAAAAATTTAAAATACAGTTATAATGATATGCATAATAATACAATTAACTTTCTTGATCTTAATATTACGCTTTCTGATAATAAAATTCTATTTGATATTTATGATAAACGTAATGACTTTCCTTTTAAAGTAAACCTCTTTACTCATTATAATTCTTGCCTAGATAAATCTGTCTATGTCAATATATTACTTAATTTTGCCCATAGAATTAAAAATATTTGTTCACATAATTTTAAAATGCATAATTTAAAAACTGTACAAGAAACTGCTATAAGATATGGTTATCCTTTACATTTGGTTAAAAAAATATTATCTGTATAAACATTTACTTAGTATTAACTGTCTATTTTCTCTTCAACCAATATTACCATATGATGTTATTGATAAAAACTCCTATAGTCTTTAATATATAATAAGTTATTACATGATCTTGAAAATAATTAACACATTGCGTAAAAAAATGTTAAAAAAAATTATAAAAAATAAAAATAATACAAAAAAATAAAAAATACAAAAAATAAAAAATACAAAAAATAAAAAATATGAATAATAGGATGGTTGGGTGGGTTAGATGTTAGATTACGGAGGAGGGCGGTGTTGTCTGGATAATACGCAATGGTTAATTATTATATATTTAATAATAATAATAATAATAATAAAGAAAAATAAATAAATAAATAAATAAAACTTTACACATAGTATTAAAGTTTATGTTTACCTAAAAACTATGCATAACTTAAAAAAGATCAAGTTATTGAGATAAGCTATGGTTGAGATAAGCTATTGTATTTGTCTTTAAGTAATTATTTGTAAAATATTAGAATAGAAATTATTCTTGGAAATTCTTAGTTAATAAATAATTTATTTTTTCCTATAATAGAGAGCAGCACTATAAGCACATAATTTAATTAATATATTAATCCTTTAGATGGCAGCGCTAAAATAATTTTCCGCTAGAAGTTGTAGTAATTTTTATAATTATTGTTACAACTTTATTTTATTATCTATGTGATTTATACTATGACCATAACCGTGACTGTTAGTAAGTCACGTGTAGTTTGTATCTGATTGCACTACAAATCTTGCTAGGATATGGGTAATGGTAATTATCTTAGTATATATATCCTTTTTTTTATTATTTTTTTAATGGAATAATGTATTATTGTTATTTTGTCATATTGATTTTATTTTCTTCTATGTGTATCTTTCTACTAATTTGTCATCTAAATAGCTTCCAGCCAGTCGGGTGTATTGTGAGTCGTATTCTTAGCTTTCAGCACGACTCATAACAGAACTGGTTGGATGTTTTTGCTTTTTTGTTAAACTATACACCCCTGATGAAGTAGTTTAATGAAAAAGCCTTCTACTGCCTTTTTATCCATTTATCTTTCATTATTTTGGTAATCTGCCTTCTATTTCACTTCAAACTTCAACTGTTTTCAATAAGATGATTGTAAAAATACTGGTTTCATTGGTTTATTGTATGGTAATATATGAATTACTCTGGTTATATACTGTCCATTTATCCACATATTTCTTAGTAATTTGGTAATCTGCCTTCTATTTCTCTTCAAACTTCAACTGTTTTTAATAATATGAATGTAATAATACTGGTTTCATTGGTTCTTTTATTGGTATTGTCTGAATAACTTTGGATGTATTTGTAAAAGTATTTATATATATATATATATATATATATATGTGTGTGTGTGTGTGTGTGTGTGTGTGTGTGTGTGTATAATATATAATAAACAACATGCATGACAATATACAATATCATAAATAGAAAAGAATGACATCAAATTAATAAAACAAATACGTTTGTCCGCTAACTGTTTTAAGTATAAAGTATGAAAAATCACTCTCGAGCTTAATTTTCTTCTTAAAATTTTATATTAATATACTTGATATTTTCAAGAGGTCTCGTATCCCTTTATCATTTTAAATATTTTGTAAAATTTTATATTAATATACTTGATATTTTCAAGAGGTCTCGTATCCCTTTATCATTTTAAATATTTTGTATTTAAGTCAAGAAAATTCGTAAATGCTTTGTTTATCGAAAATTTTGTAATATTAAACTGCTATTAAAGAAGGACAAAAACTGCTTTTTAAAAAATGCCGGAATAATTTATGCATTCTGTAAATCTTAAGGGGTTCGGGACACATTAAAAAAAATATCTATATATTTATTGAGTTAAAATTTTAAATTTTGTTTGTGATGGTTAAACATATTGTTTGTAAACAAAATCACTTGATAAAACTTCTCACGATGTATTTTTTAAATTTAAGTTTAAAATTTATTAAAAAAGTGGAGTAGTTTAAAATCGTTATAACTCAAACTATTGATTTGTAGAATATCATTCAAACATTTAAATAAACAGAAATATCGAAGTTTTAATGTTTCAATATTTAAAAAAAAAATATTTAAAAAAAATTTATTAAAAAAAAGAAAGAAAGAAAAGAAAAGAAAAAAGAAAGAAAGAAAACAATCATATTTTTAAAAGTAAACACTTTTCTTTTAAATTTGCTAAATCAAAATTAAAGTGAAACAGCAGAAAAAGACATGTTTCAAGTTTGAAGCATCTATCTTTAACAGTTCTTGAGTTATATTTATACGGTTATATTTATACGGTTTAAATCCAAGAAAGTGTGAAAAAAAACAACCAGGAAGGAAAACCCATTTTAACTAGAAGTCATTTCATGACGATCATTGCTTGAAAGCCGGACTTTGAAAAGAAACCAAAACGAAAAAAAATAATAATAATAATATGTCCTTTTCTATTTACGGTAGAAACATGATTTAAACATCAGTTTAAGCATAAAAAACAGAAAAAATTTTAATGCAATATTTTATTTATTTATTTATTTGGAAAATTTAAAGATTTTTGTGCCTTAAACCCCGTTAATGTTATTTTCCTCCGTCATTTCTTTAAATTTATTCCGACACAGTTGTATTCTCTTTTTCTTTTATTATAATTTTTCTTCTTCCACCCAATAAAATATTTATTGTGCATATGTTTCAAAGTATTTTTTTATTTTTCATTTCATATATTACTCACATATTTTAATTTCCTTTCCTTTTTTTCCAGAAAAAAAAAATGAAAAAAATTTATTAAGATGATTCAGGTTATAGATGATGCTTCTAAATGAATGCTAATGAATGAATTCTAATGAATGCTTCTAAATAGCATCTGCACTTTTGTTGAATGTTTGCAAGAAAGTCAATAGTTGAAATGACTCGTATGTTAATTTCTCTCTACTACATGCTCTAAAATAATCTTAAAATGTTAAAGGTGGTTTCAGTCGACTTACCACTGGGATAAAAAACCGGAAAGGTAAAGTACTCACCTAAAAAGAAATAAAAAAATATAAATATTTTATTATATATTATACATTAAAATAAATAAACAAAATGCATAAAAAACTAATATGCTTGAGAATTAAATTTTAAGTAGCTTTGTCCTTAAGAAAAATAAACAAACAATAAACAGTCAAAAAAATTTATATATATATATATAATTTTTTACAATAAATTAATACAATTTACAATATTAATATATATTATTATATTAATATATTATTATAATTATAATATATTAATATAATTAATATTATTATTATTATTATTATTATATTATTATTATATATGAATATATTATTATATTAATTTACAATAAATAATTTTTTATAATATATATACACTATATGGCACAAATAACTTTTGGATAACCCTGTCAAAACTAATGTAGCAAAAGCTCTCAAACAGTAGATTATGATTAAGTGGCTTATTCTAATATACTGTGTTTATTTTTATGTGGATAGCATGCATACTCGTAGAAAAATCAAGGTTTTTATAAAAACAGTCCCAAATTTTTCCAAGTTTTTTGCTTATAATTTGCAGAGTTCTTAATATAAAATAATGTTCTTTTCTGAATATATGACAAACAACATTGGACACAATATCCTGTCATCAGAATAAAATAATAATAATTGTATGAAAATGAGCAGGTTTAGTAAATAATTTTTCATTGCGCATGCGTCAACGACATCAAAATTTCAATTGCATATTGTGTTAGTTAAATGTATAGAGCAGCTTCTGTGAAATTTCAAAAACATAGCTTGAAAATTCTGAAAGTGATCGTCTATAGAATCAACTCAAAATCCGTTATTCCTAAAATGAAGCAAAAAAATGAGAGCTTTTATCCAAATATAGTATAAGTACATGCCATATTGCGTATTCTATATTGCCATTAATCATTGGATATATGGATACAACCCCTCGTATATTTGAGTTAATTTGTTTATATTTTAAAGAAGAAAATAGGATTTTTCGTCATTTTTGACTATTAATTAAATCTCTCGTATATATTTCTGTAAAATGCATGGTTTAAACCGTACTGTCCAAAACCTTTCTGTCTAAAACTGTCCAAAACTATATTTTGTAGTAAAATTATATTTATCAGAATAATGCTAAAAGCTTAAGAAATTGGCAAAATGAATACAATACAAAAATACAAATCTAGTATCAATAACCTAATTACTCTACGTTATACTACATAACAATTTAGTATTAAAGACCTAATTGCCCTACTTAACAAAGTAATTATATCAAAAAGATATTAAATTAATTATGTATAATAATTTTAATGCTATTCATTTAAATAATTGTAGTTAATAAAAGTACTAACTATTTTATGAAGAGTACATTCTGATTCTGTTACTGAAAATCCCAAGAGTTGTTACGGAAAATATTTGATAAATGAAGTTCAGGTTCAGCATACTGAATAAACTAGCTTACTACTGGCAACTACGTGTATATAAAGAAACAGTATAAATAAAAATTATTGATTTTGTTTGATTATGAGATATTTAGATATTGACTATTATTATAACACTATATTATATGACTATTGTTACATTATTATGCAGTGGTTGCATGTGGAATGTTGCTTTTTTTAAGATTTTGGACACTTAAGTTACAGTTTTGGACAGTAAAACCCACATGTCCTGTCGAAAACTAGTTTTAGTTGTACAAAACCCCGACCCTGCCTAATGCATGTTTTTTCTTTTTTAAATAATAATAATAATAATAATAATAGCAATAATAATAATAATAATAATAATCATATTTGAATAAGAAATTTTATTTAATAAATGAAATAAAACTGAAATCAAATGAGAACGGCGTAGGGCGAAGACACATTTAATAAAACTTTTTTCTGATGTTCGAAGTATGTTTATATGGCATGGCAAAACCGGAAGATTGGCTAATCCAGATATGCTAATAGAAATACTTTATTTCTTTCTACACGTAACATTAATCTAAAGAAGGAAGCATTACCTTGTTAACACGGCATTATGGACACAAACATGTTGTTGGTTAATTTAAATACTTTGTTAAATCTAAATCATTTTGGAAAAAAAAAAAATGAAAAAAAAAAAAAAAAACATGAAAACTGGGCTTACAGAAATCACAATTCTTTCATTGTGTTCTGCGAATTTCGTATTCTGTTTGTTCTGGTACCTTCTTTATTTATTTGCATGTTTCTATGTTTTATTAGCGAAACTAGTTTTCTCAGAAACTGCGGTCGTGAAATCTTTACGAAATCACAATGTAACACGGTGTGGCGAGGGAGTATTCTGAGTTTCGTTGTGCGAGTTCGTGCCAGAGTTACAATGGAATTTTTATCCAGTTCATCATAAGACTCGGGGTCAGCCATTCGAGAATTTATTTAAATTAAAAGGGTGGTATTATGTTTTTGAATAAATAGATTGTTGTGTAATAAGTACTGGTGCATTGTAATTGAAGCATACAATATTATCACCTCTTAGTTTTTCGATTTAAAAAATGTGCAAATCAATTTGAATATTAAGATATACTTTTCTTTTCTTTCGTTCCTTCCTATGTTTCTTTTTTTTTTCTTTACGTTCTTTTTATATACAAGAAGAAAGTATTGAATTCGTGAAATTTCGACTCTAAGAAATAATTTTTACTTGCTCGAACAAAATCGGGTATTTCGCAAGCTTCAAGAAGAAAAAAAAAAGGAAAAACCACGTAGCAACAACAGCATTAGGACTGCTTAAGCAGCATTAGGGCTGCCTTTTATATGTTGAAAATTGATTTAACAATATCTTCAATATGTAATTTTATTGGAAACATTAGCCATTAAACTTCAATATTATTCCAATAGTATTTTAAAAGACTAAATTGGGTATGTTGCCTCAAATCAAAACACCGAGTTAAAATTTTAAATGGCTTTTTCTCCATGTTCATATTTTCTTCATTTTCATGTTTAAAAAATGCTAAAGTTATTTATTTATTTTTATTTATTTATTTATTTATTGTATTTGTAACATAAATTCTTTTTTTTTTTTTTTTTTTTTTTTTGTAAATGTTCTTTATTATATATATATGACAAATCTGTGCATAAAATTAACTTTCTGTTCTTTTTTTTTTTTTTTTTTTGCAAATAGATTTATTTAAAGATGCGTTAGATCCAACCATTTTACACTATGTAAAATAATTATATTAAATGTGATAGTAGATGTATCATACAAAATCTTGAATAATATACATTTGAAAATGAGAAAAAAGAATTAAAAAATAATAAAGAATTTGAAAATTTCCAATTTTTAATCTTTTTTAAAAATTTTAATTTAATATGCAGTTTAAAGAACATTTCTTTCCAAATTTACTGTCAATTGAACATTGAAATGCATTGAATTCATCATTTGAATCGTATTTATTAAAACAAACAAAATTGTTGAAAAAGATAATTGTCTCCTTAACATAGAAAACATCCCAGAGAAAAATAGATAGCATGTAGAAAAAGTTGATTTCTGTAAGTTTTTTTGTAACGGATTTTAAGAAAAATTATATGGGGAAACCACAACCATTTTTTGCAAAGGGATTTGGTATAAAATAGACACAGACTCTCATACAAGTACATTAAAGAAGTTCGAAGACTATACTGATCAATTATAGTATAGTCTTGTCATATTTTGTTAATGACAAGTTAATACGATTTCTACTCAATATATGTACCTGAATTTCTGAGTAGCAATTTTTTTGTAATTTTAATCAGGGAATTTGTCTTTAAATGAAACAAATTATTTGATGACGGGCTTTTAACGTACCTTACAAACATTCTGGTAGGTAGTTTCAGTAGTAATAAACGGGCTTAATTCATAATACTGGCCAGCAAAGTGTCGGTTAATTTTATAATGTTAATATGATAAACAGAGTTGAATTCAGAGAGTGACCCGGGAGGACATCCCCCCCCCACCCCGAACTCTTAAATGACCCCTACCTCCAAATTCAACGAAATCCCTGCTGGATGCAGGTGTTTGAATTCAACACTGATGACACCTTCATATATATATATATATATATATATATATATGACTGCTGTGAAATAAATGTGTAAAATTTTGACCGTTGCTATGGAAACAGTTAACGAAGCCGTTAGCCAAAAGAGAGATAGTGAAAAACGATTCTTTAATAGATTTCTATCATTTTGCATGTTCTCCCTGTCTCTCCGACGATAATTTCACAAGAAAAGGGAAAATTTCAATGTCAGAGATTCATGTTAAACAGAAATTTGACGTTTATTGATGATTAAGTGATTTTTTTTACACACAGGAAATACCACTTCTTTCTATTTAAAGAATAATTGTTTTTTAGAAGACGGAGATGTCGTAAAATATTTTTTTATGAATACACAAAAGTATTTTTAATTCTAAAATCAAATAAGAAAAACACATTTCATATAAAAAAAAAAACAATAAATAACAGTAAGTTTAAAAAAAAAAATATTACAATAAGAAATTACTTGGCTCAGTATAATATAAATAGAAAATAAAACAACGTTTTGAGGTATCAAAACACTTTATTTTTTGTTGCAAAATAGTTTCGGTAGCCAAAGTGCAAAATATGATTGCTCAGAAAAGATATATTAATAATTAAAAATTATTTAAAAACATCTCTTTCATAAATTCTACTTGCATATTTACACATCACATTTATGAAATATCTTATTGGCTGTTTCCTAAACTTTCCTGAAATTCTATTGCCCAACAAACTTGATTATTAAATCCGTTTACATGCCCGGTTTTCTAAAATTTCCTTTCATAATTCCATTGGCTAAAAAACTTTATCTTTGAATCCGCTTGCCTAACATTTGCTGTTTCCTAAATTTTCTGAAATTATACTCGCAGTAAACTTTATCATTGAATCAGTTTCTCCGACATACATATTACAAATTTAAATTTTTTTTCGCCAAAATTAACCTTATACTATATTAATTTCCTTTTAACAATATTCCGTACTTATTTCAACTTATTAAATTAAAATCCTGTTACTAGATCCAATCTTTTAATCTTTATAGAAACGTTATAAATTCTTAATTCGCCTTAGAAAACATTTATTCCAATATGCGTAAATTTAAAAATGGCTCTAAATTAAAAATATTCTTAATTAAACTTTATTTCTTAAAATTCCCAATAAAACTCATTTTTCCTTCTTTTTATCAACCCTTTTTTAAGAAAATCTTATTAAATTTATTCTAAAACCATAACTTTCAAAAATAGCATTCTTTTTATTTATTTTTATTTTTCCTTCGCGTTTGATATTATTGCGTATCAATAAATTCATTTCTTTTCTTTTTTGTTTTAAAATTAATCGTCTGTAATTGAATATCGTCTGCAGAATATTCGAATTCTGATTTCGGTTATAAATTAGTTAAATAATAATCTTTTAAAATAAAAATTATCGTCTGAAAGATTCGAGAATGATATGTTTAATCTCAACGCTGGATGTGAAATTCTGTTTACATGGAAAAAATCATGGTTAGAGATTATAGAATGTTCTGGAAGCTTTTAGTTTTTAGATTTAAATGAGGAAGCTGAGAGATGATGGGATATTCTTTCTTCTTTCTTCCTATGATTCGGTTCAATACGACTTGCGAAGAGAACATTTCCCGCTCTATATGACTACATTTTAATAAACTATTTTGAAGCAGCCAATATATAGTTTAATGAAGCTTCTACATTGTACTACAGTGTACACTACAGTGTACTACAGTTTACACTGTAAAAATATGACTATTTTGCTGCATCGTCACTCCACCGCTTTTATAGAAAACGACTACTTCAGGCTATCATGGAGCATTCTTATTGGCCAAAAGAGTGATATTCTATAAAAACAGGGGAGTGATGATGCAGCAAAATAGTCATATTTTTTACAGTGTACCTTCGGGTGCAGGAAAACACGATGATAGACCTATCGATCAACTACCAAAATCGAATTTGCAGGTGCTTTCAATTGTATTATAACTTGGGAGAAAAGTTGCATTTTAATATTCAGATGGGGTTTTAACTATTCCTGGAATTTCAGCAATCACCTCGATGAGATAATGACCTGTGCAACCGCCTCTTGGTCTATAATCTTTTGTGAATTAACTACCCACCAGTGTGATGGAAATCAGGGCTCTCGGGGTTTTTAAAGATTTCTAACTTTGCTCGCACAAATACAAAGTCACTACTTTCTGACGCATTTTTTAATTCACTTTTGTTCGTAATACAAGAAATGGGCAGATGCTTTTATTCAGAAGCATTGTAATCAAACTTTCAGAAATTGCTCCCAAATTTGGCGTATTGAATTGAATTTTCAGACGTGATAGCGAGATAAAGGAACAAAATTTATTTCGTGAGAGAATAATCTCTTATAAATCAAGATAAATAAATTTATCGAAAAATAAAAGCAAAATTTTCTATCACAAATATATTCGAAAATTATGCCTTCAAGCGGCCCGTTTTTGTGCTTTAAAATTAGACAGCAAGTTTTGCGTTGTTCAACGGCGAAAAATTCGTTTTAAATTAAACAACAAAAAATGAAATGATATGGGACTGTCTATAAATGATGTCACATTTTTTTTCAATATTTTATGTCCCCCTTGTCACATGTCACGCTAAATTACATATACATATACTTGCAGTTGACAAAGAAAACACTATGTTATAGATCATATTTCAAATTTTACATTTAAACTTTTATTGTGTGTCTTAATGACTTTTGTGAGAATAACAATAAAAATAATTTGTGTACTTATTTTGTATAAAATAAGATTCAAGTTTACAAGAGAAATTATAATTAATATGCAATAGTAATACAGTATTAATATGAAAGAGCAATTGAAAACAGCAGTATTTCGGAATTTTAAATGGAATTTAATAGTATATTTGACTTTAAATTTTATCTTTACTTTATGAACACAAAATACTTTAATTTCAAAATAACTTCAAAATTTAATCTTCTGATTTTTAGGTTTTTATTTTAACCAAAATGTGTGATGTCACATTTCTTCTTATTCCCTCCCCCCCCCCTTGTCACAAACTTTTACAATTTCACAAACACTTCCCCCCTCCAAGAGTGATACCATTTAAGGACGACCCCTATGTAGTCATTAGCATGCGATTTTCATATTCAAATTAACCGGACAAGGAATATTACTTAAGAAAAAAACTTCAATAACTATTGTTCTATGCGATATAAATGTATACTTTGCCGAAAATATTCATCAATACTGATGATTTATTCAGCAATACATCAAGTTAAACAATTTAGCAATCCTGGGTAAAGATTCATGGCCGTTGTCACGGTAACGGACAGCGGAGATCTCAATTTCTAAAAATAAAAGAGTAAATGATATCGCAAGAGAAGCTCGTCGTCATCTTTACACCTACATCATTTAAAAAGGCCGCAATTTCGTAAGCGACAAATTGCAGTTAAAAGTGAATTAGGAGAAATTCGACAGATACTGACAGATAATTAAGCTGCAAAATGACTTTTCTATTTTTCGAGTTATACCTTCGCAATTATTTTTCAGATAATGTTCTAATTCAGGGATGTTGAACTTTTTCCAATCTCCTCCGTTATTTTTTGTTTTTTAATGTTTTAAGTGACTATGATGTTCTAAGAACCAGAAAAAATATGAGTGAAATATAATGTACCAAAATTATAAAAAAAAATATTTTAGGATTAACTTTTTATGTCCCAAATTATAATGTCATGAAATTTCCATTCACTAAAGCTATAAAGCTATAAGACTTAACTCTTCGGGATGGTTATCCATTTATCTATTGTATTATTTTTAACCCTTTCGGGTCCGAATTTTTTTTCAGTTTTTAGAAAAAATTACTTTTACGTTAATAACTTTAACCCTGGCTATCTATATAGATTAATTAGTGTTTAACGAATACTTCATTGTCTGAAAGATAACGTTTGTTGTTGTTTTGCGTACTATTGAATTAATATTCATATGACAATAGGCTAAGGAAGAATTTTTGGTGATGTTTAAAAAATATTGCATTACAATAAGACTGAACAGATATTACAATTTTTAATACTTTTTAAGCTTTATTACACACGATTCTTTCAGGAAAGTAACTTTTATTTTAAATTTAACGAGTGAAATATATGTTTAAAATAAAAAAATCGTAAACAGCGCAAAGAGAAATTGAAAAATAATAATAATTATTATTATTACTAAATGCTGAAACATAAAAATAAAGTCATTTAGTAAATGCATAGACATATATTAACATAACTACATGTAAATAATAGCAAAAGTATTTTTTAGAACAAAATAATGCTCCATTAAAAGACGTGACTCCATAATAGTCACCAGACCCGAAAGGGTTAAATTAAATTCGAGAGAAAAATACGAACACAAAAATTATTAACGAATGAATTGTGTATGGATTTTTGGGAAACATTCCGCATAGAATCTTCCGTCCATATGACTAAATATTCAAAATCTTAAGCGATCGAAGTCAAAAAAAGTTCGAGACAAAATTTTCGAAGTATATCTGAGTAGGATTAACCGGAATGTAACGGAACACTTTTGAAGTCCTGGTGCGCTATGATACACGTGATATAGATGAATCAACGTGAGGAAGGAAGACTTATAAAATTCTAAAAAAGCATAGTGGAAGAGCTAGTAAGAAAAGAGAAGAACTAGCAACTTTTGATACGAAACATCGCTCGTCTAATGTTTCTCCTAAGCTGATTAGAGTCGGGCTTCTTCGTGAAGTTTTTTAGATGAACAACGTCATCTAAGCTATTCTAAAAAAGATAAAAATGTTAAGAAACTTGGCATGTTTAAAGAAGTTTTAGAAAAAGTGGAGCACGAGATCCTGTATTTCGAAGCCTATTTTTTCGGATTAAAATATAAATATTTTTACTTGTTTAATACATTTAATGGCAGTGATATGAGTGTCACTGTCGTCAAATGCCACTCAGAATGTCACTGGCACAGTAACACACTGTGTGTTTCAAGTAAAATCTGACCATCGTAGTCGGTTACTTACTATATGAGTCACATATCGAGATTTTTAATCCCCTAGTTTTTGTTCTTAACTGAGCTCAATCAGTTTTGTAAGCTGATGGATAAAGGGTGACGGAGACTTGGTAGGATAACTTTTATAAAAGCGGAAGTAGAAGCCCAACTAAGCCCTGAAATATCCCTTGAAATTTTTCTATTGTCAACATTCAACACAAAATTCGAAATACTGAAAGGTAGCAGCACATTGTGCATGACAAACAAAATCTTATCATTCCAGTCGGAGACTTACTGTATGAGTCATATATATTGATCTACCCCTTTATGTTTTAAACTCAGATAAGCTTGCGAATGCAGGGTGAAAATCGCTTCTGATACATCTCAAAATCTGTTGCATATGAGAGTAGATATCCAAGAGGCCCTGACATAATCCCATGTAGTTCAACTTAAAAAAAATACACCAATTAAAATTTCTCTTAAATAAAATAATAAATTCATATGTATTTTATAGAAAGCATTTTTTAATAGATAACTGCTACTATTTTTTATAAATCATATAATATTTGAGAAAAAAAAAGAAACTTTTTAAAGAGTATGAAAATAAAATTGTATTTTGATAAACTCATTGTTAAAAAAAATGTTGATGTATGCAGAGGCTATAGTGCACAAGCAAGGAAGTTGGTGAAACATAAATAAATAAAAATAACAATAAGGAGACACCATGGCTTGACAATACTAGAATACATATTTTCAGAGTAATTCAAATAAATTGTAAAAGTACTTAATTATGTGCAGCATTTACGAATCATAATTTTATCAAATTATTAAATATTTTGGCTGATTGAGTTTTTTCTGGAGATGCGCTTAAAATATTGCGAAAATGCTGTAGATGCAGATTCACTGTCGCCACGTGGTGACTAAATTTCTTGCTTTGGTGATTAACTTTCGGCGTCTAAGTCACCATGCTTCTTATAGAGGAGACGCTCCTTCATCGTTGAATGATTTTCGTAATAATTTTTTGTGTATCGAATTCTTCTTATAGCGAGATTATGTTCCCTCTCCAACTCCGACATATATACCACTTTTCTTTTCTTCTTCTTTTTTTTTTTTTTTTTTTTTTTTTTTTTTTTTACAATTTATAATTAATATACACATATATATATATATATATGATTAAACATGCACGACAAATTTTGGAATCGAAAATTTATTGTTTTCTCTTTTAAAAACTGCGTCAAATAACACTTGGTGCAGCGAATTAAATTATACAGTAATGCTGTACCGCAGTTAGTTTGCTATATAGAAAAATTTGAGCCGAGAAAAGAATACGCTTGGGCCCCACTCACTACATTTGTCGCTGGGATTATTCAGATATGTTCTTACAGGCAGACACTAGATATCGCATGCGAGTCTTCTACGAATTAGAAGAATTCCTCCAGTTAATAATTATCTATTTAGCAGATTTTCGCAAAATCGATTCCTCAATCGGTCATGAAAAGAAATCGGGAATTTCCTCGATCGGTCAGGAAATTTGTAAAAATCCTCATAGAAAAATACGGCAAATTTCGTTTATCACTAGCCTAATAAAATGATGAATTTCATCAGCCGTTCACGAAATGAAACCGCGAATTTCTTTCAGTCAGTCGTGAAATAAACCGTGATTTTGGTCAATCGCTTAAAAAAAACTAGAATTTTGATAATCGGTAAAAGAAAAAAGAATAAAAAAGAGAGGCAAATTTCATCATTAATGTAATTATTAATATCAAAAACCAAAAGATTAGAATTTCATCAACCAGTTAGGAGGAAAAACAGGAATATAGTCAATTTTATTCGCGATCATTTATTTGAGGAAATTCATGGGAGGTTTTTTACGATTCTTTGACAGAATTCACGTTTTTTCTGCAATCCTTTGACGAAATTCGTGTTGTTTTTGCGATCCTTTGACAAAATTAGCGTTTTTTATTAACATTTGACGAAATTTGCATTTTTCTTTCGGTATTCTTCAATGAAGTCTTCATTTTTCCACGTTCCTCTGACAAAATTCCGGTTGTTCATGATTATTTCACAAAATGCGTGTTTTATTCGATCTTTTGACGAAATTTTCGGGTTTTTTGTGATAGTTTGACGAAATTCACGTTTTTTTTTTCTCGATACTTTGGCGAAATTGGCGATATTTCTGCGAACGATTGACGAAATTGATTTTTTCGGCGATCATTTATCGAAATTTGCGATATTTTTTATGTACAAATTTTCGGAACCGAATGTCTGAAGTTTTTGGAAAATACGGAACAAAATCCCCCCTCTAATAGTCCATAAAAAGACTTTTTTAAAGATAATTTTTCTTGTGCGTTCTTCAAAAACAAGTGTTTGTCAAAAACAAGTCCATTACTATGACTGCTTAACTTGGGCATAATTATTAACCTGTATCTTGTCCAACTTTATATTCTGAACTGTACATAATTTCAGATTTATACTACACTTAATTTATATACAAATTAAAAGAGTTTTGTGATTAAATTAAATGTACAGATTTAATATATTTAGCGAATGTTTTGTTCTACATGTGTATACATAAGCAAATTTTTTTCCACATTGACTTCCTGACTTCTTTCCTATGTAAACTTTATTACATTTATGCAATTTTTTTCTCAATGTGGCGATTGATTGTTTGGGTTTAGGAGCCACTTGCTCAGGTCCATAGCTAAAGGGGGGCTGGGGGATTCAGCCCCTCCCTAAAACATTTTGAGCCTCCCCTAGAAAAGATTCCAAGATTACTAAATGTATTTATGTTCTGTAAATCCAAATGAAATTATGTTCAAAAATCTTTCGTTTTGAGGCCCTTTCACAATTTTGTAAAAATGCTGAATTGTAACTAAAATGAGTATTTCAACACTAGCTCATCGTATTTGTACATACGAAGCTAACATGATATTTAATATTGCACTAGTTATACACTCGAATTTTTCATCATCATATTCTTTTCTTAGCTTAAAATGAAATTATTACAACAGTTTAATATGAAATATAGTACCCACAATGTGAATATGAACTAATTTATCTTTCTGCGTCAGAGAGAGAGAAAACTCGCTTGATAATTTTATCTTTCTAAAAAAAAAATAATAAGTGTTCATAAACAGAATATTTCATATATCTCTAAAGAGATCATTACAGTTTGTAGTTTCTTGTGGACAACATTTGGAAAAATGAACGAACGTTTAATAATAATAAACTTTAAAAAAACATATTTAAAAGCAGTAATTTTTCCCCATATTTAGCAATTTGATGTTGCTACTCAAATATTTAATCCTAGTACTGTTGAAATTATAAATATAAAACTATATCCTTAAAATTCTGTGAAATTACATCCTGTGAAATTCGATGTAATTTTAGACATTAAGTGGCACTGAATAAACAGATCGCATTCGCTCGGTATGTGCCATTAATCATAACCCATTGTTTTAAAGAATGTCCTTGATTTGCAGCAATCAAATGTATAACGATAAGTGCATATCTATCCTTACAAACAATAACAAGACCTCCGAGAATAGAAATTAAACCATCATTAATGTATCAAATTTAACTCATTCTAAATTTGAATATCAAATAAAACACGAACATAATTTATGCCTTTCACATATGCACAAGAATGAAATCGAAATTGAACATCAGTTTTAAAACTAGGGGTGAATTACCCTTGCTGCATCCTCATCTTCAATACTTCAGAAAGTGTGCCATATGTGATTTGTATTTAAAACAAGATAAAAGAAGGTTAACTGTAGATTTGATCCCAGACAAAGTGTGATTGGGTAAACTTAGCTCGCGCTTCTGGGAGTTAATTAGGACTTTGTTTGAGCTATGAAGATCGTTATTGACGGTTCGGTCGCTGAATACGTGATGACCCAGTTTTATATCTCAGGCGCTCGTTGGGTTCATTAACATGCACGTATTAATTTATACAGAGTGAAATGTGGTTGAAATAATTCGTTCGTAATAGCATATAGCTGTCCTTATGAATTGAGGGTTATGTATTGCTTTAATTATATACATAATTCCTTTGAGTAACTCCCTAGGATTAAGAAATTATTATTTTAATTGAAATCTGACATTGTATCATTGTTGCATCACTGGAAATACGTTTAAGGGGACAAGGGACCTTTGAAATCTTTTTTTTTATATATTTTTAAAATTGCACTTTAAATATTATTTAAGGGTACATTATTGCATTGTATCATATGTGTATCACAATTTTTTTTTTTAAAGGAATTTTTTGTAATATTTCAGATTTTATGAAAATTTTTCAAAATGCTCCATGCGCATTATTTTTTCTTTGAATGCTTTGAAATTTTTTATAGTTATTTATCACAATATATGTCATAAATCTGTGCATGTTTTTTTTTCAAAATAAAAATAATTGTAAAAGTTATAGGTAGTTAACTGTAAAAATAGGTTCGAAAATGCTCAAAATTTTAGAAAAACTGAGAATTTTTTTTTCTTTCTTTTATATTCAGATATATAAAATTCAATGCACAGTTTTATTTATATATGTAAATCAAACTTGTATAAATAATATTGGAGATTTTTATTGATATGGAATGCGCATGGGACATTTTGAAAAATTCCCGTTAAATCAAAAATATTACAAAAATTTCCGTATTTTTTTTTAATTTTTTTTTTCTACATTTTTTGTGATAGATATATGCTATAGTGCACATAATATACCCTTTGAATAATATTTAAACTGCAATTTTAAAATTATAAAAAAAAGGATTTCAAAGGTCCCTCGTCCCCTTAATGAATTAAAAATAATGGACATGTAGTGAAATTTTGATAGAAATATTTGCAATAAAACATCTATAGTTCAACAATTTTTTTTTTTTTTTTTTTTGAAAGGTTGAGAAAAATTACACACTACTGGTTACTGTGGCAAGTAGTAATCAATATACATACTAAACTTATAGTAACCATTTGTGACTATAAGATTAATTCTAGATTTGATTCCAGACAAAGTGTGATTGGGTAAACTTTGCTCGTACTCCTGGAAGTTAATTAGGACTTTGTTTTAACTGTGAAGATCGTTATTGACGGTTCGGTCACTGAATACGTGATGTCCCAGTTTTATATCTCAGGCGCTCGTTGCATTCATTAACACGTTGTATTAATTTATGCTGAATGATATGTAGTTGAAATAATTCACTTGTTAGAGCATATAGCTGTCGTTATGAGTTTAGTTTTAATTATAAATATTTACGTCGAGTAACTCCCTAATATTAAGCAATTATTCTTTTAATTGAAGCCCGGTATTGTGTCATTGTTGCATCACTGGAAATACTTTTAATGAATTAAAAATATTGGACATGTAGTGAAATTTTAATTGAAATATTTGCAAAGAAATATCAATACTCCAACAATACGTTGTTTTATACTGGAAAGGTTGAGAAAAAATATACGCTACTGGATACTATGGTCAGTAGTAACCAATATACATTACTAACCTTATAGTAATCATTGGTTACTATAAGGTTAGTTGTAGATTTAAACCCAAACAAGGTGCGACTGGGTAAACTTAGCTCGCGCTTCTGGAAGTTAATTAGGATTTTGTTTGAGCAAAGAAAATGATTATTGACGGTTCGGTCGATGAATATGTGATGTCCTTGTTTTATATCTCAGACGCTCGTTGGGTTCATTAACATATATTATTTTAGACTGAGTGAAATGCGGTTGAAACAATTGATTTGTCAGTTAGTTGTTTCTCATACCTGTGTATATGTGTTTATAATGTGTTTAAGGTTATGTGTTGCTTTAACTATGAATATTTCCTTTGAGTACCTCCCTATTTATAAGCAATTATTTTTTTTATTTGCAACCCGATATTGTGTCATTTTTGCGTCACTGGAAATGCATTCAATGAATTAAAAATATCGGCCATATAGTGACTTTTTAAAGGAAATATCTGCGATGAAACACCTTTACTCCAACAATATCTTGTTTTATACTGGAAAGATTGAGAAAAAGAAAAACACTACAACATTAATTACTATGATAAGAAGTGACCAATACTACGAAAGGATAAGATTAAAAAAAAGGGGGAATTATGCCGAATAGCAATATATGATATGGTTTAGGCTTCATATCTCTTTGAACTTTTATGGTATACCCATTTTTACTTTTCTAGTATATACAGCTATAACCAACCCTACTTCGTATAGTTGTTTATAAAGTCTTATTATTCTTTCAACAATGATTTTCTTTTAACAACTTGGGGACGAACGACACGTATACGTGCCGCAAAAAGTCTTAAGAATCGTTGCTTATCCCCACCAGTAAAATTTAACTGTAAATTTTGCCTTATTTAATGGGAGCATTTTCTTGATTTAATAAGGCACAAATATCTGTTTTCAAAAACCGGTAACAAAATACTAAAAATTTCATAAAAGTATCCCATCGTGAAGGGGTTAATAATACAGTTAACGCCTTCGCGACGAGCGCATTTTGATTAATCTTTAACCACCGGTTTTTTTTAAATAGAAAATTTCCTGTACTTGAATCCCGAAAATGCTCCAATTAAATAAGGTAAACTTTACAATAAAAAAATAACTGGTGGGGATAATGAAAGATTCTGAGAGTTTAAAGGGGTACATATACAAGTCGCTCATACCCAAGGTGTTAATTATTCGTATTTTTATTGCACGGAACCCTCTGATTGCGAGTACTTCTCGCAATTTACCATTTATTCTTTCTTTTTAACTTTTTTTAGGCGGAGGGTTAAAAACAACCTATCTATTTACAGCTATGTTGGTTTTTAATAAAACGATAAAATTTAATTAAACGTCAATACAGAATTTATTATAATCAATTTGAAATTATCATGGGATGCTTAAAGCATTTTCAAAGAACAAGGTTTAAAAGCTCGAGAAATAAAAAAAAAGTCTTAAAAGAAAAAAAAAACCTAATTCCTCGGTGCAATCAATTGTTAATGAGTTTGCGTGTATTTTCGATAAACGGGCTATCGCTTTTGAGCACTAATTAAAACACTTTTAATTAAGAAAATAATTGTTTTCGATTAAGACGTTAAAAGAATTCCGTTTAAATTTAAGTCAGGGGCTGAAATAATGCCTGCCCCACATCCGTTGAACAGTTTGTATACACGATTAATTTATTTTAAGGAATAAATTCTGTTCTCTGGTGAAGATGATAGCTTTAAAAAAAAATCTTTGTTTTTGTAAAAGTGCTCTTATAGGTGGTTAAATATTGTTTTTTTTTTTAAAGTACTCTCATAGGTAGTTAAGTAATGTTTTTCTAAAAATACTTTCGTAAGTGATTAAGTGCTTTTTTAACACTTTTTAACAAAGTTGAAAAGTGTTTATGATTTCGGTTTGTCTGCCAGTCTCTAACTTTTACAAATATTTTCGGATTACATTGAAATTTTTGGACATTTATTGATGTTTACTTTAGCTCGAACCCAATTTCAAATGAAATTTCTAATATGATTAGCTTATTTACAGGAACAGACAAAAGTTTACCGTTACATTACGGCCTGTGGGAAAAAGTCGTTTCAAATGAATTTCAACGTTGTTACACCCTGTCAAACATATTAAAATTTATATGCATTTACGAAGTGCACTAAAATATTCTGTGAAAAAATAGCTATTATACATTTACAGCTGCACAAAAGAATTTCCATTACATAATGGTAAAAGAAGGGGGGATTGTGCGCGATATATTTTAATTATATTAAATTATTTCATGTATAAAAAAATTTACATGTGTCGCTGAGGCTTAATATAAGATATACAACACAGTCATGCATAATATGAAGTACATAGCATTTACAGGGACACACACAAGATTTCAAATAGTATATTCTTTCCGAAGTACTGTATATGTATCCGAAGATGGCTGACGGATGGATGAAATACATTTTAATTATGATATACGCTTTTAAATTTCATTAAATTTATCCATGTTATACGGTGTGTATAAATGCTATAGTTTATATACAGGGATATCAAAAAGAGCTCACAAACATTACTGAATATTTGAATATACTGAAGTTTTGGAAAGTGTTTCATAATCTATGTTTAACGCAATGATTTTTCTTGTTTTTTTTTCTCTTTTTTCCGGAAAGTGGCAGCGTTTTGAAAAGATTCGGGAAATAATCTTAAACATAAGAAACTTTTGGGAAAACCAATATTTTTTTGAAGAGTAAGGCAGGTCGTACACTGAGACGACACATGCAACATGTTGCGCGAGTTCGGGCAAAAAAAAAAAAAAGAGGTTTAGAAAATGTTTTAAACTTCGTTTCGCCTTGTTTTTTCTGATATGTCACATTTCATTTTCTTCCTGTCGTCTCAGTGTGGGACTAAGATGCCTCTTTGTTTGAAAAGAAAGATTTGTTTTGCCGGCACTAACTTATAGAGAGGATACACGGACGCTTGCCAAATGAATGGCATGAAGATCACATGACCTAATAAAAAAAAATGGTACAAAGATTACAAACACGGAGAAGTAGAGATAAAATATGCTGGGCATAATTAAAAGGGTCAGAAAGAAAAAGATTGGGATAAGGGACTATACTTAAACAACGCTATCAGCATTTTACCAACTTTGGACCTTCGGTTCGAAACGCCAGTTTTGACAGCATTTTTTTCAATATATTCTGCATTTATCAAAATATCGACAAGCACGGCGCATCATATAGTTTCCAAATAAGAGAATTGGCCATCTAAGTAAGAGATTTCGTCATTTTGATGTATTTGAGAGCAAAAATGAATCTAAAAATAAATCAAGAAATAAGCAGTTTGGATTGGAATACACTCTTAATACCAAACATAACAGCTGTGACTTAGACATCTAAATTCAAAACAGAGAAAATTAATAGCGAATTTATATTCTACTACACAGTTTATCAGAAAAATCGCGGTGGCGTCTTTTGGAAAAATGTATAATGACACAGCATTCAAATTCAACCTCGCTGAACTGATTTATTACTTTAGCCATGGAAGCTGGCAATGCGATGAGGGAACGCTTAGCGGTCGCCATAGAAACGCTTCCATCCCTTACTCATGGCAGAAAGATTTCTCTCCATTTGCAATTTCAAGGTTTTCGAGTGCTGTGGGGTAGCGATTCTATAAATTATTCCTGTCAAGTGTTTTTATTGAGTCATTTCGAAAATTATTAACGATAGGACAGTTTGAAAGGAAGGGGAGTGAGGCGTCCATTCCCATCCAGTATCGTTTGAATCCTGGCTAGACAAGGGAGATGATTGCATATCAATCAGATTAGACAGAAATACATTATTTTGATTTTCAAGGGAAACTTTTTTTATTATTATTATTTAACGACGATCAACAAAAAAATTTTGCCTAAAAGTTATCTATTTTTTATGTAAAATCGCAATGTTCTCATATTCTATCATATTGTTTTACAATTTTTTTTTTTTTTTTTTTTTTTTTTTAAACAAATTAATGAAATTACTTCATTTCTGTTTTAACTATCAACAGACTGTCAAATGGATGTCAATATCCTTTCAATAGTAAGATAAAATATCGCTTTAAAAACCCATTCGTGATGAACCAGCGAAAACATTAATCTTTCTTAATAAAAATAGCAGTAAGCACTATCTATAGAATACTAGAGAATGCGAAACGTGATTTGGAGCATGATGGAAGCAACAAACAAGGGAGGATAAAGATGAGTAGGCACAAGTGGAGAAATTAAGTAATAAATGACATTCTTGCATCACAGACGGAAAAAAAAAAAAAAAAAACGTATATTCATTTATGTCTGAGTTTTTATTTGGGTGAAATTGAGTAACATAAATAAGATATTGGTTGAAATTTTAAATGGTATTTATTCTTAGATGGTTTATTTTTTATGGTTTATATACAAAGCATTAAAGCTCTCTTGTAAATATTTCGCGCCTTTTTTTTCTGAATTGCACATTCATACACATTTTACTTTCAATGTTATACCCATGCTTGGCTGCCTCGCTTTTTTTTCTTTTTTCTTTTTTTTTTTTTTTTTTTTTTTTTTTTAGCTGTGTGCATTCATTCTTTTAAGGAAATACGGTGAAATTTCATTTTTTTCCACAGAAATATATATTTAAATGTAAAAACACTGCTTCTTTGAAATTTTAACTGCACATATTTACAATTAAAACCGATACAGCCCATCTTGAATCACCTCTCCCCCCCCCCACCCCCATCAAAAAAACCCCTCTAAAATGGACATTGTGGTATCACCTGTTGAGCGATACATATCCTAACATAAAAAGCACCATTTAACAGACCATGAAATTTCATGAATTTCCCGTTTTTGTTACAGAGTATTGTCTAAATATGTATCACATTTATACATACGGACAGGGGGGGGGGGGGCATACTTCTCCAAATATAGCCAAATCGTATTCAGTGCATCCTAAAATCTGCAAATCCCTTAAAAACAAAAAGCGAAAATATTCGCATTTGCAATATTTTCTACAAATAAGTGTAGTAGAAACTTTTTTTATTAACCTGATTGCCAATTTGTAATGAAGTGAAGCAATTAAATTAATGAAAATACTTTATTTCTATTTCAGTTGTGCAACAGGCTGTCGAATGGAAGTCAGTATCCTATAACAGTAAATTAAAAAATCACTAAAAATCATTCGTTTGATCATCCATTGATCCATTGATTGTGATGATCCTTCAAAAACATTAATCTTTCTAAATAAAAATAGCAGTACTACATATAGAATATCAGAGAATGTGAAACGTGATTTGGAGCATGATGGAAGCAACCAAGGGAGGATGAGGATGAGTAGGCACAAATGGAGAAATTAAGGAGTAAATGGCATTATTGCATCACAGACGGGAAAAAAAAGTATATTCATTTATGTCTGAGTTTTTATTTGGGTGCAATAGAGAACATAACTATTGGTATAGGATGATATTTTAAATGATATTTGTTCTTAAATGTTTTATTTTTAGATCAAAAAGGATTTTCGATATCCTTTAAAGAATTTTAAGCTTTTTTTTCTTTTTTGAAGATAGTATAAACTTTTAAAGTAGTAGTAATCAATAAAATAAAGATTTCTTACGTAGAAAACCCGAGATGCAAAATATATATTCACTCAAAAATACATTAATCGAATTCTAACCCAAATTTTTGTTCATGATTGTATGTTCTTGTTTCTAATATATGAATTAATTAATAGTCGAAAATAGAGATGTAAATTTTCCGGAAAAATATAAGTGTCGGAAAAAACTGGTTTTTTACCGGTTTTTTTCGGAAAAAAACGGAAAAATTGGAAAAATTGATTTTTCATGACTGTTTCTCCTAAATAAATTATATTTTCTTAGAGAATATTAAATAATAAACATTTTTCCCATTTATATGTATTAAATGAAAATTATTTTCACTTTATATTACAAAATAAAAAGAAAGTAGCAAAGCCTGCTTTTAAAAGTTTAGTTTTTTTCTCACAGCCTAAGAATTTTTATTAAACGCTATTGTTTGTTATATCATATCTCTGTTGAAATGTTTTTTCAGTTACATGTTTAACTACCAATTGACCTAATGTAAAAACCTGAGCCAATATGTCTGCAGTTTGGAATGAAATAAATTATGCATTCCATTTACATAAGTATAGTTTTTAAGTAAATGATACTAGTTTAAAGAAATTATTGCAGTTTTGTCATTATTATGAATATCAGTATTAAAAAATTCCATTGTTTGTTTAAAAAAATGTATATTTTTACTTTATTACTTTTTTTTCTTAGAATTATAATTTTATTTCCTTTATAAAATATGTTTAGTTTTGGTATAGCTTTCCAATCTCAACTCAAAAAAGTTTGGATTTAGTTTTATAATCTAAATTCAAACAAAACTAAGTTTTACTTTGGCTTACTCAGGTCTGCAAGTAAAAAATAGCGTAGGATTTATTGACTGTTAGATTTTTACTCACTAAAACCAAAAAAATTTTTTTTTTTTTTTTTTTTTTTTTTTTTTTAGTTTAATTAAATATAATTTTTTTCTTTTTACCCTGAAATCTGGTATTCTATTCTTGAGTAAGAAACCATATTCAATAATGTTTCCACATGGTAATTTTATATTTCTAAGAGTGGAACTCAAAAGTTATGAAAACAGAACACTACAAATAGAGAATGCTCACTATTTAAGGAATTAACAAAAGCAGTTTCATACAGAAATAAACTTCTACTGTGCTTTAGAAAACTACAAAAATTCAAAGTTTAATCAAGAGGGAAAGTATAATTTGAAACATAGTTACTTGTAATAAAATGTGGGGGGTTTTTCCAACGCAGTTGTACTTTTCTAATGCAAACTGCCCATGTTTTTGCAACATTACTGTATATTATGGAGGTAAAATGGAGGTCAATTTTAGATTCAACACCTTGAAAAAACATTCAATTAATAAGCTATAACGAAATCTTAAAAAATGCAGCATAGTAGTGCCACCTATAGGGGATTTGCACCAAAAACTAAACAACATTAATATATATCAGAAACTATAGTTTGATTTTTAAAAAAAAATCGCCCTTGAGGCAAAGCTATTGCGATAATCATGAAAAATGCAGCATAGCAGCGGCATCTGTTGAGCAATTTACACCAAAAAGTAATGAGCACGAAGTTATGTCAAAGATTAACTTAATCTGAAATTTTATAAAAATACATACATTAGTTTGAGATAGAACTATTGTGGAAATTATGAATAATGCAGCATAGCAGCTCAATCGGTTTGGCGATATATACTAATAACTAAACATCTCGAGTTTATATCAAGGTGTAACTGAATCTAAAGTTTTGTGAAATTATGTGCGTCAGTTCTTGAGATAGAGTGCTCATAAAATTTGTCACATACAGACTCACAGAGTGACAGATATTTTCCAAAAACCATCAAAACGTGTTCAGGACCTTCTAAAAGTTTTAAATACACCAAAAACTGGAAGTCAAATTTGTCACGAATTCAATACTTACTTCTTGAAAAGATAGATTAAAGTAATAAATGCATACTTCAAAATTTTATGTTGAATTTTTAATTTTATCATCTCTATTAATCGGCATATTATTGCAATAATTTTACTCATGAATTAATTTTTAGAAAGAGAAGTTGCATTTAATTACATATCTAGATTTTTTTTTATGTAATCAAGTTTTTGTGAAATTGTGAACTTTTTGTATATACTTGTCCAAAATATATTCAGAATTTTTGAAGAAGAAATTATTACTATATTTAGGTTCCTATTTAGACATTTTTAATAAGGTTATTTACATACATATATGCAACTTAATAAGATTCAGCTACTGTATGGCATGAGATTTTTTTTTTCTTCAATCACTGCACTTGCGAAAGATTCAATTTGTTGATTAAACTTTTTCTGAAAAGTCTATTTTCAAGAGAAATTTTGCAAAGGGTCTTGTGTTTCAAACAAGAAAGAAATGTGAAGGATCCTTTCAAGTCTTCTCAAACAGATTTCTGCTCAGAGATCAGATTACCCACATTAAAATTTTCATGTGAGACACTCAACATAAAAATTAAAATAATAAAAAGTATGAGAATGTAGCTATTATAAAATTTTCACTATATTATTTCATAAATGAAATTTCAATTTTTCCGAACTGGAAAAATTGAAAAAAAAAGCCTTCGGAAAAAACCCGAAAAAAAACGGTTTTTTCCCAATTTTTCCGGTTTTTTCCCGATTTTTCCGGTTTTTTCCGAGCATTCCCATCTCTAGTCGAAAATTGCTCATCGCAGCAGCAATAATTATAATCTAATCACAATATTACAATACAATAGCTGCCAAATTTTACACTGTTACGTTGACATTTAAAATTAAATAGAAATTCTTGCCTTATTTAATAGTCAAAATATGGGATTAAATAAGGCAAGAATTTCTAATAAAATTTAGGAGTATGGATTAAAATTGAGCAGCTACGAATCTTGTAAAAATACAATACAGAATGCTAAAAATGGATGTTTACATTTGAAATATCAATATCTGCAATAAGATGTCCTAAAAGAGAATTACTTGGCCAAGTTACTGAATATTTAACAATAGATTTTGAATAGTTATAAATATTTTTATTCCTAAGTTATAAAATAACAATAGTTTGGAACTATACAAAATGTTCTAAAATATATCGTGAAAGGCGAACAGAAAAAACCGTAATACTTAATAACGGCCACCGTAATATTTTCACCCCGTCATGGATAAGCATAATATAAAATATAAAAATATGAAATGTGTAAATTATTTATAAAATCCAATGCCATTCCAAAATAAAATTTAAACGTATATTTAAATATTTTTAATACATAGTAATGCTTTATTATTGAATTGCTGATGAATCAATTTTGACAAACTATAAAAAACGCCAAACTACTTGAGTAGTACTGAATTCCGTGAAAGAAACAACCTTATAAGTCATAAAAGGATAATCCTATTAACTAGCAATTTACTGTGTTCGATTAAGCGTCTCATTTCCAAAAGCAGAGAAAAAAAAAAAAAACAATTAGCATAATCTCTAATCGATCACTTGTATTCTATCAGTAACAATAGGTATTTTATGATGTCTCTTATTCGTAAATAAGAGGTTACGGCACAGATGTCATATACGCACCACATTTGCACGTGTTTTTTTACTTGCCAATCTAGCATTGCACATCTATGCCAAGAAGAAGGTTCGTTTAATAAGTTTATAAATAAATATATGACATCTGTGCCAAAAAATTATTGCTATTGTATATAAAAAAATAATTTAAAGAATTAAAAGAAAAAAATAACAGTAAATAAACATGAATTTAATAAAAGAAGGAAGCAATAAATAAACAGTTATAAATAATAAACTTAATAAATAACAAAACAATAAATATAATTTTCGCAATAAATCGTAAATATTAATATTTATAGACATGTTGAATGCATGCAGTTCTATCATTTATTCAGCACATTTCCCAGAAATCTTTAATTTTTCCCATTTTATTTCCCTAACAATATTTGTAAACTTATTAAACGGACCTTCTCCTTGGCATAGATGTACAATGCTAGATTGGTGGATAAAAAAACACGTGCAAATGTGGTGCGTATATGACATCTGTGCCGAGGTTACAACATCAGTAATGAAAATGTTCATGATAAATCTACAACAAAACCTATCAATCTAAATTAAAACAACGACAAACACTTCTTTCTACAGAACACAAGAGTGATTATTCTTCTCCATTTTCCAAAATCACTCCAACAATCACGACCAGATAAATAGTCAGTTACTCTTTTGAGAATAGAACAAATAAAACGACGCAATAAATGGATTGATCTTGATAATCTTGATTCACAATCATCCAGTGACTGATGGTTGTGAAATGTGAGTTATAAACCTATTAAAACAATGTTGCAGTGTCATGTGAAACGATGACATATTCCTAAAAGAGAATCACTTGACCAAGTCACTGAATCTAAATCTAAATATTTTCATTCCTAAACTGTACATTAACAATTTTTTGGAAGACATACAAAAAGTTCCAAAGTTTATCATAGAAGGTGAGCAAAAATAAACAATTAGCATGATCTTCAATCTATCACTTTTATTCTATCTGTAACAATAGATACTTTATGATGTCTCTTATTCGTAAATGATAGGCTACAACACCCATAATGAAAGTGCTCATGATGATTCTGTAACATAACTCATCGATCTAAATTAAAACAACGAAAAACACTTTCTACATAACACAAGATATATTATTCTTCTCCCTTTTCCAAAATCACTCCAAAAATCACGACCAGATAAATAGTCAGTTACACTTTTGAGATGAGAACAAATAACACGATGCAACAACTGGGTTGATCTTGATATTATACCCAGTGACTGATAATGTGAAACGAGAGTTATAAATCTATTAAAACAACGTTGCAGTGGCATGTGAAAAGATGACGTATTCCCAAGAGAGAATCACTTGACCAAGTCAATGAATCTAAAATAAATATCGTCATTCCTAAATTATAAAATAAAAATTTTTTGGAAAGCATACAAAAATTCCCAAAGTTTATCATAGAAGGCGAATAAAAATAAACAATTATCATGATCCAATCTATCACTTTTATTCTATCAGTAATAATAGATATTTTATGATGTCTCTTATTCGTAAATAATAGGCTACAACACCAGTAATAAAAGTAATGTAAAAAAACCCTATCAATCTAAATTAAAACAACATTAAACACATCTTTCTACGCAACACAAGAGTGATCATTCTTCTGCATTTTCCAAAATCACTCCAACAATCACGACGAGATAAATAGTCAGTTACTCTTTTGAGATGAGAACAAATAACACGAGGCAACAACTGGATTGATCTTGATATTAAATTCAGTGACTGATGATTGTGAAACTTGAGCTATAAATCTATTAAAACAATGTTGCAGTGGCATGTGAAATGATGACGTATTCCAAAGAGAGAATCCCTTGACCAAGTCAATAAATCTAAATCTAAATATCTTCATTCCTAATCTATAAATTAACAATTTTTTGGAAAGTTTATAAAAAGTTCCTAAGTTTATCATAGAAGACGAACAAAAATAAACAATTAACATGATCTCCAATCTATCGCTTTTATTCTATCTGTAACAATAGATATTTTTGGATGTCTCATATTCGTAAATAACAGGTTAAAACGCCAGTAATGAAAGTGTTCATTGACGATTCTGTAACAAAACTCATCTATATAAATTAAAACAACTGCAAACACTTTCTACATAACACAAGAGATATTATTCTTCTCCACTTTCCAAAATCACTCCAACAATCACGATCAGATAAATAGTCAGTTACTCTTTTGAGATGCGAACAAATAAAACGATGCAACAAATGAATTGATCTTGATATTATATTCAGTGAGAGATGATTGTGAAACGTGAGTTATAAATCTATTAAAACAATGTTGCAGTGGCATGTGAAATAATGAGTATTCCTAAAAGACAATCACTGGACCAAGTCAATGAATCGAAATATAAATATCTTCATTCCTAAACTATAAATTAATAATTTTTTGGAAAACATAGAAAAAGTTCCAAAGTTTATCAGAGAAGATGAGCAAAAATAAACAATTAGCAAGATATCCAATCTGTCACTTTTATTCTATCAGTAACAACAGATATTTTATGATGTATCTTATTCGTAAATGATAGGCTACAACACCAGTAATGAAAGTATTCATGATGATTCTGTAACAAAACCTATCAATCTAAATTAGAACAACAGCAAACACTTCTTTCTCACAACACATGAGTGATTATTCTTCTCCATCTTCCAAAATCACTCCAAGAATCACGACCCTATAATAAATAATAGTCAGCTACTGTTTTGAGTTGAGAACAAATAACACGATGCAACAAATGGATTGATCTTGATATTATATTCAATGACACATGATTGTGAAACGTGAGTTATAAATCTATGAAAACAATGTTGCAGTGGCATGTGAAATGATGACGTATTCCTAAAAGAGAATCACTTGATCAAGTCAATGAATCTAAATATAAATATCTTCATTCCTAAACTATAAATTAATATTTTTTTGGGGGGAAAACATACAAAAAGTTCCCAAGTTTATCATAGAAGGCTAACAAAAATAAACAACTAACATGATCTCCAATCTATCATTATTTATTCTATCTGTAACAATAGATATTTTATAATGTTTCTTATTCGTAAACAAAAGGTTACCTCACCAGTAATGAAAGTGTTCATGACGATTCTATAACAAAATTCATCGATCTAATTTAAAACAGCGGCAAACAGTTTCTACATAACACAAGAGATATTATACTTCTCCGTTTTCCAAAATCACTCCAACAATCAGGGCCAGATAAATAGTCAATTACTCTTTTGAGATGAGAATAAATAACACGAAACAACAAATGGATTGATCTTGATATTATAGTCAGTGACAGATGATTGTGAAACGAGAGTTATAAATCTATTAAACAATGTTGCAGTGGCATGCGAAATGATGACGTATTCCTAAAAGAGAATCACTTGATCAAATCAATGAATCTAAATAATAAATATCTTCATTCCTAAACTATAAATTAATTATTTTTTGGAAAACGTGCAAAAAGTTGCAAAGTTTATCATAGAAGGTGAACAAAATAAACAATTAACATGATCGCCAATCTGTCACTTTTATTCTATCAGTAAAAATAGATATTTTGTTGATGTCTCTTATTCGTAAATAATGGGCTACAACACCAGTAATGAAAGTGTTCATGATGATTCTGTAACAAAACCTATCAATCTAAATTAAAACAACAGCAAGCACTTATTTCTACACAACATAAGAGTGATTATTCTTCTCCGTTTTCCAAAATCACTGCAACAATCACGACCAGATAAACAGTCAGTTACTTTTTTGAGATGAGAACAAATGACAGGAATCAACAACTGCCCAGGTAAAAAAATCAGCAAAAAACCTTTAGAAAAAATAAGATTTTACAGGGATTTTGAAGGTTTCTACAGGGATTTTAAAGGCAAATTAAAAGCGCAGGTTTATTTGAGGGAATTTACTGTTAATCAAAAGATTTTATGCAGGCATTTATCTGACCTCCAAATTACTAATCGGGTATTTTGAAGGTCACTTCAGGTATTTTGAAGGAAATTGAAAACTGAACAAAATGCACAGATTTTTAAAGGTTGTATAGAGGCTTTTATCAGCAAGTTAATGGCTTTCAATTTACCGTTAGTGACTTAGCTGATTTTTGATAAGTGTACTTCAGGTATTTTGAAGAAAAGTATAGCCTTCAATTTGCCTTTAGTGACTTAATGACTTAGTGAATATTTACAATTTCTTAGTTCAAGCCTTCGTTTTGTTACGTGAGGACGTGTCCCAGAAATGCTCTTCAAAATACAAGAATAGGCGCGACCCACGGCCCGCGGGACAGGAACATTCTTTTGATTTAGATGCGTTAATATCTCAGCTACATTTTGAGGTAAGTTGCATGTTTTTAGGACAATTATTAATTAAATTATAAGTAATTAATTATCACATCCCTTTGCCAGTTAATTCTATCGGCGTTTACAGATACTAAGTTCCACAATTCTAAGAATTTAATTGCTTAAACTCTTAATTAAAAATTCTCAAATCATGTAAAAATCATCTCCATAGTCTAATTTTCAATCAAGATTAGTTTATAAAAATTTTCTCATAAAAATTCTCGCATTAATTAAAGTTTTATTATTATTTCTTCCAAATTAATCTAGAACCACGTGCTCGAATTCGAGCTAAATAACGCTAAGTTCAGCCTAATGGGGATAAGTATTAAGATATATATCCACAAGATAGCGTCTCGTTCACCCCTGCGGCAGCAATTCAGCCCCGTAGCGACCACGTGGAATTTCTGAACTTTTAAAAAAATCTCAAGATTAAAAAACTTCAAGACAATACACTGGCCTCAAATGTACCCGTAAATATATATTGTAATTATATTTATATATTGTAATTATATGCATTTATATAAAAAACTTTAACTATTTTCTCCATTTTTAATGTTTTAATTTCTAAACTTAGAATATTTTTCGACTTTTTTTTTCATTTTTTCGCAAAAAATATTTTTTTCGAATTTTTAGATAAAAACTGGGAAATTGACTAATTATTACATAAAATTAACGATTTTAATTAATTTTCTTTAAAATTTAAAATTTTTTTTTAGTACGGCATTTTTGTTTTTATCGGAGGTCGGCTTGATTACGCCGCACTCACCGTACTATCCATCCAGCCGTAAAACACTAATTTCTAATTATCTCATTAATTAATTAATATTTATTCTTTTCCGCTGGGTTCCTATACCTACGACTTCTAAATTGGGGGGAGGAGGGGTTATTGTTTATTTTGAGTACAATTAAGGAATGTGAAATTTAAATCTTTGTTTTCACACATATACAGGGAAATTGCAGGTTTTTTACCTTCAAGAAACCTTAGTTCCAAATACCGGTAATTTACCTGAACTTTTTTTTTAAAGGTTTTTTCTGATTTTTTTACCTGGGTGGATTGATCTTGATATTATACCCAGTGACTGATGAATGTGAAACGTGATCCAGAGAATGATTGGTTGGGATGATTGGGAGGATGGGGATGAGTGGATACAAGTGAAGAAGTCAGAGGGTAAAGAGGCATACAAACAACAGAGAGAAACATAAATACAAAGAGTTATAAATCTATTAAAACAATGTTGCAGTGGCACGCGAAATTATGCAGCGTTCTGAAACGATAATTAGCTAATTTTTTGTTAATTACCATGACAAAGAATTTCCATGAAACTATTTCTATATATTTAACATACAATATCAATGTTTTGGCAAGGTTCAGCAGTTTATCTTTACGAACTTCAAGACCGAATAGAAAATAATTAGCCTTTCTGCTACTGCTGTCATTCCTATTATATGTATGACAACAGACAATTTATGATAAGTGTTATTCTTCGTACAATGTTCAAACGAAACAGTTCATCATTGTCCTCAGTTAGGTAGATTTCGTAAGGAATATAACCTATTGCAGTCGTTACCATTGTACGATTTAAAAAAAAAAAAAAATATTCATAACTTTTCATCATGTGACCCCAGAAACCCCAAACCACCCCCCCCCCCCATCTAAAATGTTAGTATGTATATATATTCGCCATTTTTAAATCTATTCCATATATATATATAGAACCATTAGATATTACTACAAATCAACATCAAAATATGGAAAAACACGAAAATAATAAACTATATCAAACATAAGAGCTGGCAAAAATTGGAACAATATTGGACATGTGGTATTTAGCCCGTTCTCAAGGGCAATATTAAATAGACACACACACACACACACACATATATATATATATATATATATATATATATATATATATATATATATATATATATATATATATATATATATATATATATATATAAATACTTTTATAAATACATCCAAAGTTATTCAGACAATACCAATAAAAGAAGCAATGAAACCAGTATTTTTACATTCATATTATTAAAAACAGTTGAAGTTTGAAATATATATATATATAAATATATATACATGCGTGTATGTGTGTATATTAGAATTTTAAAAAAAATGGTTGCCTGTAAAGTCGGTATACGGGCGAAAGTTTTACGTGACAACGACTTTGAGTTGTAAAATAATTTTAATGTGAATATTCATTCGTATAGTAGGAAGAAGGATGAAATAATAGTAACAATTTAAAACATTTATTTATACAAAGAATTATATTTAAAACATTAATTTATACAAAGAATCTCGCACTGAATTTCATATTAACAAAATTTTATTTTTACCTTTACACATACATACGTATTTATATACAAATATACATACAATAACTTGCAATACACTGTGTTTGTTAAACACATTTTACTTCATGTTTATTGATGTCAAATGTTGAATTTTGTAAACAGCATATTAAAGAATTTTTCAATGAGCAGAATATAACTAAAGTAAAATGGCTTTCACTAATCACATATCATTAGTTTTCCATAATATACCACCGAATTACGAAATAAACTACACTTATTTTCTTTGTACTTTATACTAATAACTAATACATAACGTATTTCGTCTTAGTTTGATACTATCTAAAATTCCTATTAAGCACCGCCCCTTCCTTGCAGCGAATTCACATTCACGTTCAGAAAATGGTCCCACAAGTGACCGGAAAAAGTTAAGAGAAAAGTGAGCGCGTATCGTGAGCGGAGCGTAACGTAACGTAACGCAGTTTCTTGAAGTGTCTCCCGGCAAACCAATTTACAAGACGTTGTCACGTCAAAAGGTTTTGTTCCCTAGAGCTTATTCTTAGTGATGAAACTAGGTTTTTCTCTAATTTTCATTTAGTTTTTGTTGGTGAAATATGAAACTAACTTCGGAAACTACCTCCGCCTCTAGGCCGAGCACGCAGAATTTTTTTACATGTATGACGATATATCTTACATAAAAAATTATTAGTATTTTGCTACGTCAAAAATTTTACGGAGCCATCTCTAAAAACAAAATGGATTAACTAACATAATTGTAAATATGTTTTCGACGCTAGATCGTTTATGATACCTCCCAATACAGACTGACACTCTAATGTCAGTTTTCTTTAAGTAAAATGTTACAATAATAGTAGAAAAATTGTTCATGGTAATCTATTTGAATAATAAAAGTAGCATTAAATTTTTTCTATTGAATAAAAAAGTGATTCTTTCCTTTGTAGTAATATTCCTTAAAAACGAGATTTCTTTCGAGAATGTATTGAGAAAAATTATTTGTTTTTGTAATTTCAATGAATTTCAATGTAATATTTTTATATTTAAATTTAAAGAATTCATTATTTCAAAGAATATACGCGAAGTTTTAAAGCTTTTACTGGTAAAGCATAAAACTAAACACAAAAATAATTAGCCTCACTGCAAATCTTTCATTCATTTTTAATGTATGGCAGCATATATTTTTTGGATGTATGTATATCATGTTCACGTTTGTTAACCGTAAATGATAGGTTACAATACAGGTAAAATTTCTTCATTACAAACTTTTTTTTTTTTTTTTTTTTTTTTTTTTTTTTTTTTAATGTATCTTTCTAAATAAAAACGTTTTCTAATAAATTTTATAAGTCTCAAAAAGGATTATTTTCTTTTTTTTAGTGTCTTTTTAAGTAACAATGGAAACTTCAAGAATCAACAAGTCGAAAATTGTCAAAAATCAAGTTTTAAGAAAACGCGACTTAAAGTTGAAATTCTATGGGTGCGCTTTGAAAATGTTGATACATAAATGCTTATAACTCCGTTAAAAATGCAAACGTTTTTATGCGGTTTTTTGCACTGAGTTAAGAATTAATTGAATAATCAAAATAAATCATTAAAAAAATCTTTTTTTTTTTAAGTTTTCAAGCCTTGAGCGCCCTTAATAAAGATGCTAAATTGTGAACAAAATATTTGCAAAAAGAAGTGTATAGTTCCGGCAAGATAATTACTCCATTATTAATTCATAATCTCGCTTATCACACGCACACACAATCTCACTCGATATGTCTTTTGTCAACCTAAAAGATAACGAAACTCTAAACCTTTTTGTGACAAGACTTACAACATAACAGAGATAATTAGCTTGGATGCAAATTATTCAATCGTATCCTATTTACACACAGTTCCAGACTGTCATTTAAGTCTGTTATACTTAAGGGGAACACATTAGAAAATAATTTTTATTTATCGATTCAAAATTTGAAATTTTTTTATGATGGTTGACCATATCATTTGCAAACAAAATCACATGATAAAACTCGTATTTTTTTTTATTTTAAATTTTAAAATTTATTAAAACAGTGGAGTAATTAAAAATCGTTAAAACTCAAAATATTATTTGTAGAATTTCAATTTTTTTACATATAAATAAGCAAAAATATCTAAATTTAATTTTGATTTAGCATTTTAAAAAAAAATCAATTAAAAAAATTAAAAATATTTAAATTAAAAATTTGAAAAAAAAAGATGTAAATTTTATTTAAAAAAATAATATTTTCAAAAGTAAATATATTTTTTAATTTATTGAATCAAAACTAAAGTAAAACAATTAAAAAAGACATGTTCCAAGTTTGAAACATTTATCTTTAACGGTTCTTGAGTTATAACAATTTAAATCTGAGTAATTGTGAAAAAACCCATCATGAATAAAAATGCACTTTTACAAGAAGTCATTTCCTGATAATCATTGATTGAAAGCAAGATTTTAAAAACAAACCAAAACGAAAAAAAAAACAATATTTTCTCTTTTAATTAAGATAAAAACATAATTTAAACGTCATTTCAAGCATTAAAAAAAAAAAAAAAAAAAAAATTTCAATGCAATATTTTTTTTTTTTTTTTTTTTTAAGGAAATTTGAAGATTTTTGTATCCCGGACCCCCTTAAGTAGAAGGTTACTATTACTCGTAAGAAATCGTTAGCCCTGCTAACTAAATCAAATTTTTAAACAAAAATAAAAGGGTACTACTAGCTTATCTCGTCGACCAAACAATTATCGCCTAACTGTCTCTATTATAAAGGCCAAACGTATCTGGTCGTAACGCATACGTCATTTTGCGAATGGCAACACTTTCTGATGAAATTTCGCTTTTGCAGTTTTGGCTACTATAAATTTTTAAACTTATAAACATTGCATATTTTTAATCTTTACACCGTTGTAAAGAGAAAAAAATGTACTTTTAAATGCATTTTATTTGAAAACTGTATCTATATTTGTTATTGAGATATTAATTTTTTTGTAGTTTTTAATTCAATTTTTCTGGAGGTGGCAACTTTAGAACTACATTTCTATGCGAAGTAAAGAGCAAATAGGCCATAAAGTAAAAAGAAAGTGTAGTCAGGACTTATAGTAGCTGGGAGTGATGCAAAAAATGTAAACCTGAAATTCTCTACAAAAAGCCCAAACGCAACCGCGTGCTTTCCAAAAAATAAGAAAACTTTTAGTACTATGGTTTTTAGTTTATAACTTACGGTTATTTACAGTTATAGTTTATAATAAAATTCAATGCTACTTTAGAAGTCTTTGAGATATAAACAGATCGATTTCCTTTAGAGAAAAAAATGCACAGTTGATATTAAAGTATTCGGTATCTGTTCAATGCGATTGTTTTGTTTGGACCGAATGAATGCATTTAAATTTAGGGTACTTCTAGGTTATCCCGTCGACCAAAAATTATCGCCAAACTATAAGATTAAATGCCAATAATGGATGAGCGTGAATGTCACATTCAATGACATTAAATAAGATTCACGTGTTTAAAATGTCATTAAGTGATTTTAATGTCGTTTTTTTATCTGAATTTTTATTAATATTTCATTAATTATTTGTTTTTTCGTTATTTAAAATAAAAATTACTATTAGCCATATGTAAAATTTGGCTATTACGAATTTGGCGAAATCGGTGACGGTATAATAGAGAAGTACCTAATTTAGTGATAACGCGCATTGTATTGCAAACTGTTTTTACGTTATACTGCACCTCCATCTATCTGTTCCCTCCATACAAAATAGCAGATTACCATACATTTTTCTTCCAATTTTCTCATTTTAACATAAAAAAAATTAATTAAAATACCTCTATTTCAAGAGTATCGTCTGCTATAAAACCCGGTGTGATTTGGTTTTATTTCGTTTTTATACATCAATTAAATGATTTTTTGTTTATTGCAAACATAATTTACAAAGAAAAAAAAACATAAATTTCTCTTTACAAAAAATGTATTTTAATGAATATTTTTGTGGATCATTTGCTCAGCATTTGTTTAATCCACATCAAAAATCTGAAGGAATACAGTATCATTAATTTCTGTGAAATAACATTTTTCGAATTTTGGAAAAAAAAAATAATAATGACAACTACACATGGAACTATTATAAGAAAAAAATGAAGGCATATGAATCATTTTACTATCGATATGACTTGCTGAGTTTTTTTAAATGATGAAATCGCTTTTTTTGGATTTCTGACGTCAGATGCATATTTTTCTATATATGTTGTATAAGACTTGACAGTAAAAGTCGAATGTTTTAGCGGATGCAAATGACGTCATTATATGTTTATATAAACGTGTGTTTAAAGTCTTAAAAATAAAATATATTTTGTAGAAGTATATCCTTTTCACTCCAGTGACTTTGAAATTCTTCACAGGTGTAAATGCCATATTTTTGAAAATAAAATAATTGAAATCATAAACTGATTAAACGCAATGTTTTAAAAAATTAGCCCGTGTTTATAGAAAAGCTGTATAGATGCAGTGTACGTCATCAGATTGGAAATCTTTGTCCAAAATACAATAATTTAAATTACAGAACTTCGTAATACTCTCCAGGTTGAATTTTCACTGCCAAATTAGACAAGCAGACAAAGATAATCTTGGCAATAATTAAAAGCTTAAAAAATATCAGGGTCTCTAAAAGCTTCTGAACTGCAATAAAAAAATTGCTATTCTTTAAACATTTTACAGTAATTTTATAAAAATAACATATTTTGCATAATGTAATATTTTATATTCAGTTAAATTTACTAGAGCAGATGATTCTTTTAGTTCTTTTTTGTTACCTGTCATTTTACCAAAAGGAAAATGCAAAACAAAATTATTTATTTTTTCTTTCTTTCTTTTTCTTTTTTTTTTTTTTTTCCTTTTTTATGTAATTTTTTCTACATTATTTATAGAACCATTTTTATTTTTCAAATATGTTTTCAGAAACGAAAAAAAAAAAATGTTCATTTTTCACACAGAAAATTGATCGGAAATGGAAAAAGAAAGATGTAAATGATGAAATTAGAGTTTATAATTCACCATTATCTGAGGTTTTAATTGCAATTGAATAATTATTTTGTCATCATATATAAAAATGTATGTAAGGGTGTTGCACTGAAAATATGGCAAATATTTGCACATTGAATTGACGTCAGGGAGTGTTTGTGTGTTTAATTTACAAAACGAATTTAAAATTTGTCAGAGTTAACTTAGGAACAAACTTTCTTTGAAAAAGTGCATGTGCTGTTGTTTCTTTACTTTTGCATTTTACTATGCGCGTAAGATTTTTTATATGTGCAACATATCTATCTGTATTATAACTTTAAACGTGTCCGTGCGTAGCACTGATGTCATTTTGGCAACATTTCACGATGAAAGGATTTTTTTTTTTTCAATTTTCGTTACTGCAATTTTTTAATCTTTAAATCATCGCACATTTTCAATTTTTATTCCGTCGTATAGGAAAATAAATTTTCTTTCATATGTAATTTGATTAAAAATTGTTTAAAAACTCACTTATTAAGACTTTATTTTTTTTCAAGCATTTCATTTTACTCTAAATTCAAAGTATTACTTGATAACATAATTAATAATTTCTGTTTAATCCTTTAAGCAGCCTAGGCGTGTTTTTCCATCGTGCAATATTTCAAATCAAAAGTTTATTTAACACAAGATTGACATTAATGTTAACTTTTTTAATTGTGTAAGATAAAAGATACATAAAGTTATCAAATACTATTCTTCATAAGAAGACTTTTCAGAGTTATTATTTTATGAGTTAAACATGAATGAAAATATCTGCAGAACGCTTAAAGTATTAAAAATGCTTTTTCAGTGTTAGTTAGTAATCTAAAAAAGCATATAACATGTAGAAAATTTATTAGAGTTTTCAATTTTAATTTTAAAAAGATGATTTTTATCTTCACTTTGTAACCCGGGAAGCCCGGGTTCTATCTAGTAGTAAGATTAAATGCCAATAATGGATGATCGTGAATGTCACATTCAATGACATTAAATATGATTCACGGGTTTAAAGTGTTATTAAGTGATTTTTATTTCGACTTTTTATTAATATTTGTACTTTATTAATATTTTATTAATATTTGTATTCTACTAATCATTTGTTTTTTCGTTATTTAAAATAAAAATTATGTCAATAAGTATAATTTAGCAATTAGTTTGGCGATTTGTATAATTTGGCGAAATTGGTCGACGGGATAACAGAGTAGTACCAATAAAAGTATACACTTTTATAATGTATGAGAGTACTTCTGCACTTCCTTTCGTAAAATATCATTCATAATAACAATGAATAAATCACGAAAAAGTACTCAGAAATATTCTTTTGCAAACATAAAACACAGTGTAAGAATTATACTGATCTTGAAATACGATTTGGTGAATGTACAACATGAAGACGTCCAGCAAGAAATGAGACGATGTGAATAAACGGACACAAGTAAATTTTGGAGATGAAACTGGGTTTAATGAGAAGGCAGACAATAAGAGATGCAAATACTGATTTCTGCAAAATTTCCACTCATACATTTATTATAGCAATGTGTTTATACAGGGTGTCCCAGAATTTCCTGTACAAACTTTGAGGGGTGGTAGAGAAAATAGTTTGGAACCACAATTACATAGGAAAGCATGGGTGGAAATGTCTTGTTAACCCTTTCACAGACAGTGGTTTGTCTATGAAACTACAAAATTTTTAATACAAAATGAACATTGAGACCAGAATTTTAATATGATTTTTCCATTTATTAAGTATGTGAGATGCCTGGCTTTTCTTCTTTGCAAATACATTTTTCCGCAATTTCGGATGTCATTCATATTTTCCCACATTTTAACAATGGTAGTGCTTTGCCCGTAAAAAGCTGAAAGAAACACATAGACACAGTTATGAAACAATGCTAAAAGCAGTGTAGAACGCTTTATAACACAGAAAAAATACAAAAAATTATTTAATTAAAATTATGTTTCTTTAAAATCAAGTATCTTAGTAGCTATTAGAAATTTCTAAAATGTGGAAAAATATGAATGACATCAGAAATCGCTGAAAAATGTATTTGCAAAGAAGAAAAAAAATACATTTCGCTTACATAATAATTGGAAAAATAATATTAAATTTCTGATGTCGATGTTTATTTTGTATTACAAATTTTGTAGTTTCATAGACATACCATTGTCTGTGAAAGGGTTAACAAGTGAGGATGACGTTTCCGCCCATGCGTTCCTATGTAATTGTGGTTCCAAACGATGTTCTCTATACCACTCCTCAAAGTTTGTACTCGAAGTTCTGGGACACCCTGTACATGGCGTTCAGAAAGTCCCCTTATACAATTTGAACTTTTTACTATAATACAAATGAACATAAACACATTTTCAAAATAATGTAATATTAGGAATATATATTAATTTTTATTATTATTATTTGGTTCAGTTAATATAATATGCTCTATAATATGCACCATTGGCTACACGAAGCAAATCATGGCGATATCACCGACGTTTTCTTACATTATTATTTTTCGTCCAGTCCTTTGATTATTTTATGCTTAGCCGGTGTCTATGAATTTCTGGTGCTATTCAAAGATTGATGAACCAGGACAATTGCCCTAAATAATTAGTTAAAAAGTTGTTTTTATTCTTTAAATTCGTTATTTTTAATTACGGCATTAATTGTCCTGATTCTAAGAGAAGTACTCAGAAATACATACGGACAATCCAGTGGTGACCATCCCTCCAAACCCAATGACGCAAATCCTCCCCCCCCCCAAAAAAAAAGTTCTCACTTTAACATTGATCCCCCCCCCCCCTTAACAAAATATCAATTGTAAAATATATTCTACTAAAAATCTACTGCACATTCAAAAGATAGCGAGTTGAGCTTAGCGGAATGAGTTTTTATAGCCGTTATCTAGAATTTAAAGAAAGAAAACACAGCAGCATTTCTTAAAATTCAATGTTGAAAAAAATTAAAAGTGATATTAAAAGAATCAAGATTTACAAAAGATAGCGAGTTGAGTATAGCAGAATGAGTTCTTATTGCCCTTATCTAAAATTTAAAGAAAGAAAACACAGGAACATTTCTGGAAATTCAATGTTGAAAAAATTTAAAAGTGATATTAAAAAAAATCAAGATTTTTTTAACGGTAAAAAAAGAAAAAATTAAGAATTTAAAAATCCTCTCCCCCCCCCCCAAAAAAAAAAAAATTAAACTAAATTGTATGACGCATCTTGCGTCACTAAACCCCTCTCTAGGCACCCCTAGAGGCAGATTGTAATATAATAATATGATCTTCCAACGTTCTATATTGTGAAAGTAGCTATGAAATACAAACGGACTGGCAGATTTCAATGTAAGAATATGGTCGCCCAACATTTATATTCTGGGAGAAGTAGCTGTGAAATACAAACAGACAAGCAGATCTTAATGTAATAATATGATCGTCCAAAGTTCTGTATTCTAGAAGTATTATGAAATGCACGTGAACTGGCAGATTACAATGTAATAATAACGCCCGACGTTCTATATTGTGGAAAAAGTACCTGTGAAATACTCACGAACTGTCAAATTTTAATATAATAATGTGATCGTCTAACGTTTTATATTCTGGGAGAAGTAGCTGTTAAATGCAAACAGACAAGCAGATCTTAATGTAATAATATGATCGCTCAATGTTCTATATTCTGGGAGAATAGCTGTGAATTAAAAATATCCAGGCAGATTATAATATAGTAATATGATTCCGTAACATTCCATATTGTAGGAGAAGTAGTTGTGAAGTATAAACGAGCAGGCAGATTTGAATATGATAAGATTAATATAGTCATCCAATGTTCTATATATTAGGGTAAGTAATTGTGAAACTCAAACAGACAGGCAGATTTTAATAAAAGAAAGTTAATATAATCGCCCAATGTTCCATATCCTAGGAGAAATAATTATGAAATACAAACAGACAGGCAAATTTTAATAAAAGAAAGTTAATATAATCGCCCATTGTTCCATATTCTAGGAGAAATAATTATGAAATACAAACGGGCAGGTAGATTTAATATAATAATATGATCACCCAATGTTCAATATTATAGGAAAAGTAGCAATGAAATACAAGCAGGCAGATTTTAATGTAATAGTATGATCACCCAACGTTCAGTATTTTAAGAGAAGTAGCTATTAAATAGGAACAGACAGGCAGATTTAGATACAAAGTTGCTGTCTGAACAAAAAATATGCAATAAAGAGGATATCTTCCGACAAAACAATTAACCCATTGTTAATAAATAATCTTGCTTGTCAATCTCAATTGATATGTCTTAATTTCAGCTTAAAAGATAATGAAGTTCCAAAGTTTCTGGTGACAAGACTTAAAAGTAAACAGAAATCATTAGTATGGCTGCGAATTGCTTAGTCGGTCGTACCCTAGTTATGACAATATACACTTCCAGACTGTCACAGATATGTCTGTTATCCGCTTAATAAGTTTTTAATACCGGTAAGAACGAAATCGTACGTGACAACTTTGTTACTAAATCTATCGTTTAACTATCTATCTTTAGTTTGCCTTTTATTAAACGCTTTATATAGAAAGTCGTAGAAATTCTTCACTTTTTTCCACTTCATAATCGCTCATAGTCAGGAGCGTAGGAAGAGAGGGACTCAGGCGTCTTAAGTGGCAGCTCCCTTATTGGAAATCAAGTAATTTTTTTTTCTTCGGATAACAGTATCTTCTTTACAGTGAATTTTAAATTATATTAATTAAAGAAAAATTAAAAATTATTTTAAAAATAAAATAAAAAATAATTTATAGCATTTTACTTATCCATTATACATAGTATAGGGTAAATCTTGCAATCGTTTTGAAAATCGAAAAAATATTTTGATAGATTTACACGTTTCAGACACTAGAGATTCCGAAAAACATATTTTTAGAAAAAAAAAACGTCCGTCTGTGTTTCTGTAAATGCTCCATCTCCCGATCAAATTGAGATAGAGACTTTAAATTTGGTATATACTGAGTATGTAATAATGGAAAGAAACCTATTAAATACCAGTAACTTCGATTATCTGGAACTGTTTTTTTTCGGACTCTCGAAATATTCGTTCAGAAAAAAGGTATAGAAAAATTTCCGAATTTTTATTTTTATTTTAAGGAGATAATATAAAATACAATAAAAGACATTAATTTTACATAAATAATGAAGTTGATCGGATAATTAGTTGCCGAGTTATTTGTAATCGTATTTTAATTGATTTTTTAATTAATTTTTAATTCTAATTAATTTTTTGTTAAAAATATTTAAATACACGTTTGGATTTTATTTAGGAATTGCGATATATTTTATAAATAGTTTACACATGTTTTATTTTCATATTTTATATTACGCATATCCATGTTGGGTAAATATTATGGTCCCCCCCCCCCCCCCCAAACGACTAGTTTGATTTTCTGACGAAATTGAAACTTTTTTTGAATCTGTCTCTTTACCGCAATTTTTCATGTACAAGACATGGAGCTTGATCAATTTCAGTATTCGTGATATGTTACCCGAAATTTAGAATTGATTAGTGAAGGTAATTTGTAGTGGAAACCAATGGACCAAAGCAAAAAAATTCTAAAGTTTCTATGCATGTTAATAAAATTCTCTGTTCGTCTTCCATCTACTGTGATTAACTGAACATTCTTGATGCGTCAAAAAGTTCAGCAAAAATGGATTTTCTTTTAAAAGTCGTAGCATCGGAATTGGTAGGTATTTATTCCTTGATGTTTATTTTGAACTAATGCGCATAGACATTTTTACTTTCTTCTATCTTTACAAGAAGAAAGTAGTGGATTCGTGAAAGTATACGAAATCCGTTTTTCGACGGATAGGCGTCTAAGAACCAGAAAAACATGTTTTTAGAAAATGTCTGTAACTTTGTCGGCCCGTCTGTCTGTATGTGACATAAATTTTGTGGGCGGTCTATCTTAAGAACTAATGCACGGAATTTAATAAAACTTTAGATACAATTAGACCTTGACATAAAATAGATCTGATTAGTTTTTGGTGCATATCGTCCAACAGGTGGTGCTGCTAGGCTGTCTTTTTACGATTTCCACAATAGCTATAACTCAAGAACTAATGGGCGAATTTTCATAAAACTTTAGATTCCATTAGTCCTTGATATAATATGGTTCTGATTACGTTTTGGTGTAATTCACGCGCACTGCTATGCGACATTATTCATAATTATTGCAATAACCCTATCTCAGGAACTAATGCACGAATTTTTATCAAATTTCAGATTCAGTTAGTTTCTAATATAAATTAGTATTTTTTGGATTTCGGAGTCAATCGCTCAACAGGTGGCGCTGTTATGAGGCATTATTCATGATTCTTCTATTGCTCTATCTCAGGAACTATTGCACGAATTTTCATCAAACTTCAAATTCAATTTGTCCCTTCTATAAAATAGTATTCTTTATTTATTTATTTATTTTTTTTATTTATTATTATTTTTTTATTATTATTATTTTGAGTAAATTGTTTGTAACGCTTCTATCCAGTCTTTTTTTTTTTTTTTTTTTTTTTTTTTTTCGATTTCTGCAATGATTTTATCTCAAATACTAATGCACGAATCAAATTTCAGATTCAGTTAGAACTTGTAATAAATTGTTGCAGATTATACTTTGGTGTCAATTACCTAACCAGTGACACTGATAATTTTGTATTTTTCTGGTAATATTAACGTGTATGAGATAGAAGAACATTTTGGGATTGCCACATCCCAATAATTAAATACGAAATCAACATGTTTATTTATTAATGAGTCACTTAATCATTGATTTTTTCAGTTTCGAGTTATTTTCAGCATCCACTTTGTACCCATAATTAGGTGCGTTCGTAATTATGTAAATACGTAGCACCTATAGTTGTCGTTCAGTCCGTCTGTCCGCATATAACAATGCAAAAACTACCCAAACGAATCGTTTGAAATTTAAAATATATAATTATTGCATAATTTTGTCGAGTCATTTCAAATTTTATGAAAATCGGATGCATCGATCAATTACATTTCATTACGGTCAATGGGGAAAAAGTTTCAAATTCATTTTAATGGTGTTACGCTCATTCGAACATAAGAAAATTGATATGCTTCGATAAAGTACATATTGTAATATACATTTTGTACAATCTGGGGTGCAAAGAACATTTGTTATTGATTTACAAGGCCATCCAAAAGTATTCCATTACTTAATGATATAGGGAGAACATTGTGTGGTGCGCGTTTTAAATGTAATTAACTACTTAACATTTTATGAGATTGATATACGTTGCTGAGGTGAAATAAAAGTTACTTCCTGTATATTTACAGGATCACAGAAAGGATTTCGACCACTATACTGTATGTGGAGTACTGTCTACTACAACAGCAACGTCTGAATATTTTTAAAACTTCGTTATCGGACGAACGCACCTCATTTGTTACACTTCACGTGCAATTTCCAACTTGTTTTGAAATTGCTATGCTGCTTGTATTGGTAACAATGAATACTTGAAAATTATGAAAGGATAGTCAAAATGTGCCCTTTTGCAAACACATAATTCAATATAATAACTGTAGTGATCTCGAAAATTCAAATCAGCGACTGTAAAGTGCGAAGTATAGGGTGATTCGTAAGACAACAAAGGGACAATGAGAACGAGTGGTTACAAGTGGAGAAATCAGAGATGTAAAGTCACTCTTGTATTATAAACATAGAAAATCGTAAATATTGCTTTCTCGACAGATTTTCATTGGAGGGTTTATTATAGCAATGTAGCACAACGGGGGTGAAGTAGCAGTAAAAGTAAATTATATTTACTGTGAAAATAGTTTAGTTTTATGGAAGAATGATTTTCGAAGATTTGAAAGAATTTGTGTCTCTCGGGTCGTTCAAGTCTTGCGTAAGCAGCAAAGGGACGGGGGATGGGGGTCCAGTGTCTGCTTATTATTGCTGACAAGGGGTAGGGAGGGCTTACGAAAAATTCTTACATAAACATTAAACAAAAAAGTAACTATAGCTTAACAACAAAAAACAAACGAGCATGATTTGGATGAGCATTCTGCGGATGCTGAACGTCTTGAGAAAAAAGGTATAGAGTAAACAAGGACTGAAAACGATAAACATTTCAGCCCATCACTATACTGAAAACGTAATGGTAGAAAATGCAGAAATATAGATTCAAAGATCTTGAACAGTATACTAGAAATGTGAACGCCAAACACATAATATTCCTATGCTATTCTTGTTAAATGTTTTAGTTATGTGCTTAAATAAGTTAGGGCCTGTTCTATTTCTTAATTTTGTTATTGTTATTGATGTTCAATGCTACAAATAATAGTATATTAAAAATTACTTTGTACTCCATGAATTGCTTAATAGAATAAGTAACAATATACTAAAGAGATTTTGTTTTCCTTCGATAACACAACCATTATATGCCTATTTATGTAAATATGCTGGATTAATAATGTAATTTATCGCTAACTATAATTTTTTGTGGCAAACAATGTTAATGTTAAAATGTCGTAAAATCTTACATATGCAAAGGCGGAGGGAGGGTCTTGCAATTGCTTATTTTACTTGAAAGGACGTGTTTTTTTTTGTTTTTTTTGTGTGTATTAAAAATAATTGTTCGAACCTATATTTTTTATATATGTTACAGGCCAAACCCGATTTTAGGCCAAACTAGATTGGCCTAGGCCAAACTAGTTTATCCTAACACCCATCGGATGGACTAGTTTTTCCTAGGCCTAACCGGTCTATCCTAACGCCCATCGGATAAACTAGTTTTTCCTAGGCCAAACCGGTCTATCCTAACGCCCATCGGATAAACTAGTTTTTCCTAGGCCAAACTAGTCTACCCTAAGGCCCATAGGACAGTCTAGTTTTTCCTAGGCCAAACTAGTATGGCCTAACTCTTATAGGATAAACTAGTTTAGCCTGCTGTTTATTGGTCTGAACTAGTTTCTCCTAGGCCGATCTAGTTTAACCTAGGCCAATTCAATTTGGCGTGATTTTATTGAATTCAATGACCGCCACAGCGCCAACATTCTAGTTTGTTCTAGTCTGATCTAGTTTATCCTAGGCCAATTTAATTTTACGTGTTTTTAGCTCACAGGCGTCAAAGCCTGAGAAATAACGGGCTCGCAGGTTCTGTATGTATGAATGTACGCATGTATACGAATGTACGTACGTATGTACGTGCGTATATACGTAACGCAATAACTCGTGATAGGAATATCCGATTTGTTTCAAATTTTGGGTGTAGGTTCATTCTGATAAGGTACTTTTCTGATTAGATTTGGGAATTTATTTGATTAGAATAAAGGGGGACAAACGGGAGGCTAATTCCCCACCGTTAATTTAGAGAAATGGATTTTTCATGCAGAATTATCAGTTTTCATTTAAAATTTTAGATATAGGAACATTCTGACAAGGCGCCTCCGTGATTAGTTGTGGATGTTTATTGTTTAAGTGTAAAGAATAGGACAATGTAGGTAATAACCCTCCCATAAATTAGATAAATGGTTTTTGATGCAGAATTTACGGATTTGCTTCAAATTTTGGATTTAGGTTCTTTCTGATAAGGCGATTCCCTGAATAGTTTTAGGGGTTTAATGGTTAAGTATGAAGGGGAAAATGAACGATTGCCTTTTTACCTAGAAAAAACTAGTTTATCCTATGGACATTTAATTTAGATAAACAACTTTGGTGTAGAAAAAACTAGTTTATCCAGTTGGCATTAGGATAAAATAGTTTGGCCGAGGCTAATCTAATTTAGCTCGAAAACAGGTTTGGTCGGTAAAAAACATATCTTTCACTAGAATAAGTATAAATGTGTGTCAAGAGTCATTGCTTATAACATCAATACAGAAATTTGATATGTTCACTTTAGAGACATGATGCACTGGACATGGTGTTTGCTTATTCAAGCAAATTATTATTATTTATTTTAATATTATTTACTTTTGTACAGGCAGAGCTTTGTCTGTACAAAAATCAGTGAAAAAATACTCAGTCCGACTCGATCTGGTCCTACTCAATTTCTGCAAAAAATTCAAGTTTTACTTCACATACAATTAAAATTCCTTTAAAAAATACTGCTTATATACTTATTGGATAAATTTACAATGTATTTTTAAATTATGATGCGTTCGCAGAATGGAAAATACACAATGTATTAATGATTATCTAGATTCTTAGACATTTCAATATTCAAATTGGGATTCATCAAATAATCAATGTAGTTTAGAACAAAAGAAAAAAAAATGAGAGTCATAAATATCATAACTTTTGAATCCGTTCAGTAAAAAGTAGATTTGTGATATATTTCTCTGTCATTCCTTAAGGCTTTTCTCAAATCCTAAAGAGTTACATCCTAACACATTTATGAACTACTTCCTTTTCGGAAATGCATAAGGTTAACAGATTCGGATAATATGTAATCGAATGGCGTAAACCTTTTTTTCATAAAAGCGATGTATCTTTGAAAAATACTAAAGATACGTTTTGAATTGAATTTCCAGTTACTAATTCACCAAAAAAAAAATTGACGCCGTGACAAGAATAGCTTATATGTCGACAGGTAATTAATTTCTCAAAAATGGAAAACGCTGTTCGATTCCAAATTATATGTTCAGCTCCGATCTGGCTCGAATATGCAATAATAATAATAATAATAATAATAATAATAATAATAATAATAATAATAATAATAATAATAATAATAATAATAATAATAATAATAATAATAATAATAAATGCAAGTCAGATCTCTGTTGGCACCAGTCTGCAGAAAAAATAAATTAATAAATAAAATGAGCAAACACCATGTCCAATGCATCATGTCTCTACGGTGGCCATGTTAAATTTCTGTATTGATGGTATAAACAATGACTCTTAACAAACATTTATACTTATTCTAGTGATAGATATGTTTTTTACCGGCCAAACCCGATTTCAAGCCAAATTAGATTAGTCTATGCCAAATTATTTTATCCTAACGCCAATTGGATAAACTAGTTTTTCCTATGCCAAACTAGTTTGTCTAAATGCCCATAGGATAAACTAGTTTTTTCTAGGTAAGAGGGTAACCCTTCATTTTTCCTTTCATACTTAACCATTAAACCCCCAAAACTATTTAGGGAATCCCCTTATCAGAAAGAACCTATATACAAATTTGAAGCAAATCCGTAAATTCTGCGTCAAAAATAATTTATCTAAATTATGGGGGGTAACCTACATTGGACTCTTTTTACACTAAAATATAAACATCCACAACTAATCATGCAGGCGCCTTGTCAGAATGATCCTATATCTAAAATTTTAAATGAAAACTGATAATTCTGCATGAAAAATCCATTTCTCTAAATTAATGGTGGGGGATTAGCCTCCCGTTCGCTCCCCTCTATTCGTATCCAATGAATTCCCAAAATTAATCAGAAAAGTACCTTATATCAATGAACATACATCCAAAATTTGAAGCAAATCGGATATTTCTATCACGAGTTATCACGTTACGTACATACATGCGTACATACATACAGAACTTGCGAGTTCCATTATTTCTCAGGCTTTGACTCCTGTGAGCTAAAAACACATAAAATTATATTGGCCTAGGATAAACTAGATCAGCCTAGGACAAACTAGAATGTTGGCGCTGTGGCGGTCATTGAATTCAATAACATCACGCCAAATTGAATTGGCCTAGGATAAACTAGATCGGCCTAGGAGAAACTAGTTCAGACCAATAAACAGCAGGCTAAACTAATTTATCCTATAAAAGTTAGGCCAAACTAGTTTGGCCTAGGAAAAACTAGATTATCCTATGGGCCTTAGGATAGACTAGTTTGGCCTAGGAAAAACTAGTTTATCCGATGGACGATAGGATAGACCGGTTTGGCCTAGGAAAAATTAGTTTATCCGATGGGCGTTAGGATAGACCGTTTTGGCCTAGGAAAAACTAGTCTATCCGATAGGCGATAGGATAAACTAGTTTGGCCTAGGCCAATCTAGTTTGGCCTAAAATCGGGTTTGGCCTGTAACATATATAAATAAGTTATTTTAAACGTAACAGAAAAAAAATCCTCGCTTTGACTTAACTTATAAACTGAAGAATGAAATTTTCATTTGAGTTGACTGTAACTAACAGATATATATTTCAATTTTGGCAAATTATCATATTAACATTTCCAAATAATTATTTGGTTATTAAAAGTTTTCTATTAGATTAGTTTACACAATGGCAAGGCTCGGTAATATAAATGTCCCAGAACCCCCCCCCCCCCCCCATTCCTAAATTTCACAATGATCCTTACAAATATAGAAAAAGTTATGAATTCAAAATTACCGCTAAGTAATAATTGTGTATCTACATTATAAACAACAAACGTGGCCCTTCAAAACGCTGACATCATTTTGAGAATGGCAGCACTTTATGGAGACAATGATTTTTCAGTTTTACAATTTTTTTTTTATCTCTAAGCATACCACAATTTTAGTTTTTATACCCGCTACATTGGAAAAAAAAAACCGAGGAAGTCAAAAGGGATCTTAGAATTTTAAAATTTGAATTAGTTTTCGCGATATTTTTTTTTATATAATTTTAAATGACGCTTCTATAATGATGGTAACTAAATTAATTGCTACTTTTAATTGCTCCATTCTTGAAGTTAAAAGGGAAAATGATAGAGATTATTATATTTCTTTGTTTGACATCATTTTCAAATTGAAATTAACTTTTATTTCAATAGATAGTGAAAATAATATTGTGATTAAATAATATTTTTTCTAGGAAATTTGAAGAAATACAAACTTATTTTCAAATATTTTAAGTTTCAGGGATCAGTTTGTTTTAGAATTCAAAATTTTGTCTATATGAATGGAGCATTGAGTTCCGCTGACGTAAAAAGAAAAAAAAAAATCCATCGTAGCTTTTGTAATTTAATTTAGTGCAGAAAAACAGATTTTCAACTATTTCTTTAGGATGGCGATTAAAAGTTTTCATAAGGACATTAAAAACAAAATGTTTTAGCGAGAAAAACTATATTTCTGTTAGTATTTGCTTTAATTTATGAATATAAAATGATTTTGAATAGATTTTCCCAAACAAAGTCATTTTTGTATAAATTCATCTAAATGACATCATCTCTACCAGCTTCGAAATTAGGAACCAGATCTTGGAAGAACGAAAATTTTTTTGAAAATAAAGTAGTAATAGAATATGTGCATTTTTAATGAGACTTGAATTATAAATGTACTTTATTATTTGAGATAGTATATTTAATAAAATTAATACTGTTGTTTTTTAAAAATAAATTCTTGTAAATTGCTTTTTAAATTTATGATAAAGTTAGATTCCATTCTCCCCAAAAGAATCAAATGACCTCATGCAATTCAAAAGCAACACGACGGCTTGTCACGCAACTCGTTACTATGAAATAACAATTATATATTCATAAACAGATGTTAACATAAATACAAATCTTAGTTCTTTATGAAATACATTTTAAAACAAAAACTGTTAGAATTACAACTTCACAAAAAAGATTTGTTTTTTATCTTTATTCTCAAAATAAAAAGAATATTTAAAAGTAACGCATTTCTGTTCATTATCTAAAAATTAAATTACACTCGACTAATTGCTATACATTTGCTGGATAATTTGATAACATCCTTAATGCTTTTAAAAGCTGATAATTTCATTTTAAATTGGTTCCTGACTCAGTTGAACATTCTTTTTCTGTACAAATTTCAGACGCAAAGGTGATTTAATTTTCTTTAAAAAAAATAAAGAAGGAAAAGCATTTTAATCTTTTACTGCACAAACTTTTTTTATTTTTATGATTTTTTATTTATTTATTTTTTATTTATTATTTTTTTTAATCTGTGTTTCGGTTAACTAATGGGGAAAATAGTAATATACACTATATTGCCATTGATTATGGGACACTTGCGATTTTAGACATTTTACTAAATATCTAGAAAAATACATGAGGAATCATCTCGAAACTCTTAGTGTATAAATATAACAGTATACGTCATACATCTCCGTGAAGATTTTTTACCGAAACTCCATAGGGGACCGTCAACAAATTAAAAAAGAATGAATATCTTTTGAATAACCCTGTCAAAACTAATGTAGCAAAAGCGCTCAAACTCTAGATTATGATTGAATGCCTTATTGTAATACATGCGTCAAAGATATCAAAATTTCATTTGCATATTATGTTAGCGAAATGTATAGAGCAACTTTTGTAAAAGTCTCAAAATTATAGCTTGAAAATTCTGAAAGTAATCGTCTATAGAAAAAGGACAAAATCCGTTGTTTCCAAAATGAAGCAAAAAAATGAGGGATTTTATCCAGAAGTAGTCGTAACATCCCGTATTGTGTATTCTACATTGACACTAATCAATGAATATATGGATACAACCCCTCTTGTTTTTGCTTCATTTTGAGAATAACGGATTTTCAACTTATTCAATTGACGATTATTTTCAGAATTTTCAAGTTATGATTTTGTGACTTTCACAAAAGTTGCTCTATACATTTAGCTAACATAATATGCAAATGAAATTTTGATATCGTTGACGCATGCGCAATAAAAAATTATTTAGTAAACCAACTCATTTTGTATACAATTTTCATTATTTTTTAATTCTGATTACAGGGTACTGTGTGCAATGTTGTTTGTCATATTTTCTGAAAAAAAAATTATTTTATATTACGAACTCTGAAAATTATAAGGAAAAAACTTGGAAAAATTTGGGACCATTTTTATAAAAACCTTAATTACTCTGCGAGTATGCATGCTATTTGCATAAAAATGAACACAGTGTATTACAATAAGGCATTCAATCATAATCTAGAGTTTGAGCGCTTTTGCTACATTAGTTTTGACAGGGTTATTCAAAAGATATTCATTATTTTTTAATTTGTTGACGGTCCCCTATAGAGTTTTGGTAAAAAATCTTCACGGAGATGTATGACATATACTATTATATTTATACACTAAGAGTTTCGAGATGATTCCTCATGTATTGTTCTAGATATTTAGTAAAATGTCTAAAATCGCAAGTGTCCCATAATCAATGGCAATATAATGTATATGCACGTATATATATATATATGAATTTCAAATTTTCTGTTAAAATTTGATATTTTATGATATGTGCTATATGTACACATTTAAGGTTTTAAAATATAGTATAGCTAAATTTTGAGATTAAATTAATTAATTTTATCTATATAGCACTCTTCAACTTTTTTATGCTAATATTTTTAAGTATTTAGTAAAAATAAGGAAAGTAAATTTTACCTTGATAGTTTGATCGAAATTTTTTTTTTTTTTTTACGAAAAATATTTTTTTTTTTTTTTTTTTTTTTGTCTAGTGCAGCCATACCTGACATGGGTAAAATAAGTATTATTACATTTTTAGGTGCGTTCGTAATTATGTAAATACGTAGCACCTATAGTTGTCGTTCAGTCCGTCCGTCTGTCTGTCTGTCCGCATATAACAACGCAAAAATTACCCAACCGAATCGTTTGAAATTTTAAATACATAATTATTACATAATTTTGTCGAGTCATTTAAAATTTTATGAAAATCGGATATATAGATCAATTACATGGACAATCAAAAGGATTCCATTACATTACGGCGAATGGGGAAAAAAAGTTTCAAATGCATTTTAATCGTTTGAAATTTAAAACATACAATTATTACATATTTTTGTCGAGTCAGTTCAAATTTTATGAAAATTGGATGCATAGATCAATTACAAGGACAATCAAAATTTATCCGTTACATTACGATCAGTGAGAAAAAAGTTTCTAATGCATTTTAATAGTGTTACACTCATTTCAACATAATAAAACGGAAAAAACCTATGAGGTATACTAAAATATACATTCTGTACAATCTGTGATGCAAAGAATATCTATTATTAAATTACAGAGCCACACAAAAGTATTTCACAACATAATGCTATACGGGAAAACATTGTTTGCTGCGGGTTTTAATTACATTAAAAAAATTCACATTTTATGTATATGATATACGTTGCTCAGGTGTAATAAAAATTACTTCCTGTATATTTACGGGAACACAAAAATTTCGACAACTATAATGTATCCGAAATAGTGTCCACTATATCAGCAAGATCTGAATATTTTTAAACCTTCGTTATCGTAAGAACGCACCTCATTTGCTATGCATCACGTGTAATTTCCAACTTGTTCGGATTGTTCCTGATTAGGCGCAGAGATCATATTGGCCAAATTCATGGGATATAGTGAAAATTATACTGTTTTTAGGCACGATCTAGATATGGCACGTAGTGCAGTAAAGAAAATTAATTCAAATTTAATTAAATTTCAATTTTTTTTTCCGGGTAGTTTTAAATTATGCGCAAAAAACGGCAAAATGGTGGTTTAAGGGACCATCTACGATAGCTTCTATCGTAGACTGTCCCTTAATTCGACTGAGTATTTTGAAACTTCTTATGCTATCTCTTATTCTATGAGCCTTCAATGACTGTGCTTGCGGTGCACTTAAGATTACTTTGATCAAGAAGGGGGCTCTCTCGTTCAATAATAGTGTACCGAACGCCAATTTGGATACAACCCCTAAAATATGCTCGTTTTAAAATAATAATTTTCTCAGAAACTCACCGTACGAATTGCATGAAAATTTGTTTTGGGGCTAATTGATGTGTGTAGAGCTCATTTATGCTGTCATAAATGAAAAGTTCTATTAAAAAAAGAAAAAAAGTTAGGGTTCGTTTTAATATACATAATATATATGGCCCCAAACGTAAACTTTATAGACATAATTTAAAAGTAGATTTTATTTCCAATTATTGATACCAGTAACTTTTTTCTATGAGGACTTTTTGCTAAGTTAGCAGAAGGTCTTTACTCCCCCTCCCCCCCCCACACACGACTGTACATATCCATGGTCCAAAATGGTTTAAAAGAGCTTTTTGTACAGAGAAAATAACAAGCAGATGATGTGAAAGGGACAAAGAACATAACAGGCTAGATTTAAAAATTAAATAAGCAACAAATTAACTTAATTAAATATAATTTTTTAATGAAATTACAAAAGCGAGAGAGTTACTTTAAAAATGTATTTCTAGAATTTGAAATGAGCCTTTGGGATTATACTTTGTTAGAATTTCATATATAATTCATATTAGTTTTAAACAATTTTTAATAGTGATTTTTAATAATGAATGAAAAAATTTAGATAATTAAAACTATCAGTCACACTGTTAGAAAAACGATTTAAAAAATATATTTACACTGTAACATATAAAAAAAATCTTTAAAATTAATTCACCAGAACAATAAATGAAAGGATATTTCAAGGAATTCCGCAAATAGCATTGCAATTTTTGCTACGAACATATTCTAAACTAGAAAAAGAAGATTGCTGAACATGAAAAACAGCTTTCTGCAAAGAAATAATACTTATAGAAAAAAGTTTAAAAACCTCAAGTTAAAAAAATAAGCAAATTCCTGAAGTAAAATTAGCAGCAAATTAAGAAAAAAAAAAGATGAACGAGAACGAGAACGAGAGACAGCCAATTAAAATTATGCCCAGAATCAGAAAGTATTTCTTAAGGTTGACTTTCGCAGTAAAGTTCATTAGAATTTCATAGTTGCCTGCCAACCTTTCGATTTTTTTTTAATACAAGTAAATTTGTATAAAAATATTTGCTTTATTTAATTGGAGAAATTGTGTGACTGTACAAAACAAGTGTTTCTGCATAAAATATTGGCATTAAAAAAATCTGAAGATCGGCAGTTATGGAATTTCATGTTTAGTCTGCTGCATTTTTAAAAACGAAATATATAATGAAATAAAATAAACAAGTAAAGTTTCTTAGAAAAAGAAACATTTATTCACGTTATGGCATATTAAAATTCTGCTAATAATAATAATAATCGTAGTAATGATAATAATACCAGAAATAGTAAATGAATAAATATTTATCGCGAAATTTTCTACAGAAAATCTTTAAAGTGAAAACGAAAGATTGTTGAAAATAAAAAAGGTTTTCTTGATAGAGAAAATAATGAGTAAGTGATCTGGGATGAAAAATTTAAATATACAATTTCAAAAACAATTGAACTTCTGAAGTAAATTAGCAATAAAAATATTAAATAATAATAATAATATTAAATAATAATAATAATAAAAGAATCTTTGCGAACGAAATATGTTTCAATATAAAAAAAAATATTTCTAGATTTATTTATTTATTTATTATTTAATTCGTGTTAATCATTGAATGTTTTAATAACGTTTTATTTAGAATAAAATAAACAATTCAGTTGATTAGAAAAAGACATGAAAAGATCTGTTACCGATATTGAAAATTGAACTTCTGTTAAAATGAATAAATAATTTTTAAAATATCCGAAATAGCAAATCGAAAAAGATTTCTTAGAATTGTGTAAATAAAATACATACTAAACTTTCCCCAAGAATACAGTAATAATAAATACAGTATTCTTATTATATAATAATAAATAAAATAATCTGACTGTTGATACACAAAGCAGTTTGAGCAGATAACAAAAAAGCAGACTATTTTTTTTACTACATTGGAGCTGAAAAGTCTCCAAAAATCAAATTAGCAAAAAAGTAATCAAAATAAATTATTTAGGTAAAACATTACGTGACTGCAGATGACTCAAAAATTTATTTCATAGATTTAAAATGAACGTCCAATTGGCTAGCAGTACTTAACTACTGCAGTTTGCAAAGCATCAGAAATTTTCTGATCAAATATATTTTTTTTCTTTTCGTGAAAATTAAAACTCAAAATCGGTAAATGTAACTAAAGTCATTATAATCAATAATAAATTAAAGATTATAGCAATTTTTATACCAATTGATCTAGTTATCGTATTTTTCAACTGCGTAAAGGTTACCGGTGTATATTATATTGAAATTACATTCGATATTTAAATTTTTTCCAATCGCATAAAATAATCTAGCAGAGACAAAAATTTAGTCAAACTACAAAGAAAAAAAAGTAACAGTAAAAATATCTGAGAATAGTTAGAAAGTCTAGACAAGAAAATATAGTTGAAGAAAAAGCTCGGTGCCAAGACAATCGATTCGTGTTTCTATCGATTTGATTGAATAACAATTTGAGAAATGTTGATGGTTGAAAATAAAGAAAGCTTTTCCCGATTTAAATTGTAAAATAATATCGAAGTTTAACAGACTTTATGCTATTAATATAAGATAAAGCCTTTAAAAATCAATGAGACATGTGTGTGATTCAATTGGGTAATTTGGACATAAGATAAGGAAACTAAAAAAATGTAGCTACATTTATTATGTATTTAAGGGTGTCCGGGACACATTTGAAAATTGTTTTTATTTATTGAATTAAAATTTTGATTTTTTTTATGATTAGCCATATTATTTGTAAACAAAATCACATGACATAACTTCTCACAATTTTATTTAAAAAATTTAAAAATTAAAAGTTATTAAAAACGGTAATTTAAAATTGTTAAAACTCAAAATATTGTATGTAGAATTTCAATTCAATTTTTTTACATTTAAGTAAACAAAAGTGTCTAAATTTTAATTCATATTCAGCATTTTTTTTAAATATTAATTTAAAAAATATATATATTTAAAATAAAAATTTAAAAAAAGGAATGATGTATTTAAAAAAAAAAATTATATTTTTAAAAGTCGATTTTTTTTTTTCAAATTTGCTGAATCAAAATTAAAATACTACAAAAAAACGTGTTCCAAGTTTGAAGCATTTATCTTTAATGGTTCTTGAGTTATAGGAATTTAAATCTGAGAAATTGTGAAAAAAAAAACCCATCTTGAAGAAAAGCGCATTTTTACAAGAAGTCATTTCCATGGCAATCATTACTTAAAAGCTAGATTTTAAAAACGAATCAAAACAAAAAAATTAATATTTCCTCTTATAATTAAGATATAAACATGATTTAAACAAAGAAACTGAAATTGTTAATGCAATAAATCTTTTTTAGAAAATTTGAAAAATTTTGTGCCCCGACTGAATAGTTAAGTTAAGAAAGTTATTTGAATTTGGAACATAAGATCAACAGATTTAAATGCGCATAAAATACGTAAAAATATCAATTCCATCTGCTCTCGTGTTTTCCACATCAGAACGTGCGTTTAGCCTTATCCAAAAAACCAAATTTTGAGACATCGCGGAAACTTCTTACTGTATGCATTGTTAAGCAGTATTTTACAATGCTAAAAATACGAGATAAAACTGGTTTTTATTTATTTATTTATTCACTTTTAGTACTTATCCGATACAGGTTCATCAGTAGAATAGATTGATAGACAAAACTCGCTTTTTAAAATTTGGGTAAGGGAATTTTGAAAATCAAATGCTCACTTAACCACTTTAAGAGAGCTGATATGTCTATTAAATCACTTAATTTTAATTCCTGAAAGGCATATTTTGGTACCAGAATTTTCATAAAAGAAATTTCGGTTTATAAAATGTGTTTTAAAATTCCGGCGTCATTCATTAATTTCGCACTTTAGCAAATTGCTTTGCGCCGCAATGGATTAAAAAATATATTAAAGATGCCTCGTATTTGGCGTAATTTTTTTTTAGAATAAAATTTTATGATATTATAGAGAAAATATAAAATAAAATATAGCTGCATTTATTCGCTAGATGCCGCGCGACAACAATTCAGTATAGCTAGCTAAGACACAATTGACTTCATTAAGCAATGCTCTCTACCCCTCAGACATTTCCGGAAAAAGCCCAATACGCCTTTTATGAATGAAGGGGATGTCAGCGAAACATCATCAGACATACGCAACCTCTGTAAAAATCCATGACGTCATTGAGCTCCGCATCAAGTGATATTGTTGCAGAAATTCATAGAGCAAGAGAGGTTTGATTTTGAAATGAATACGAAAGACCGCACATCAGTAAATTCTTTTTATTGAACAAGAAAGAAAAAATCATGCAACAAGTATAGATTATGAAGCACTTTCTAACACAATCAGACTTACAAACTGCAAAACTGTACCGTTTAAAATATTAAAATATTACGTTTCACTTCACCGTATTATATCACGATAACGCATTTCAAATCCGAATTTCAGTCGTTCCCATCCACAATCGGAAAATTATCCGAATATTTAGCAGCCCTGTATGCGATATAGAAATTTGAATCTATTAACAAAAATCGAATACTTTTGTTCACCCCTATATACGAGGTATAGGATTTATATATAAAAAATAATATGAAAAAAAAAAAAATTAAATTTAAAAGCGCATACTAGAGTTTAAAACGTATTCTCCAGCAATTATTACTCAAAGACAGTACTGTAACCGATTTCTTGTGTGTGTTCCTGTATGTGATCGTGGTGAAATTCAATGATTTATATCAGTTTCAATACATTTGAAATAGCGTAATGTCATTAAAATACTCTCCAAATGATTCCTCCCCCCCCCCATATATCATAATATAATTGAACTCTTTTGAGTGTCCTTGTAAATGAACTTTTACTTTTGAACATACTTCATATGCAATACCAAACATTCTTTGGTGATTCGAAATAAGCTATATCAATTTCATGAAAATTAGAGTATATTTACGGAAGTTAGAGCACGGACGAAAACAGTGTTAAATTCAGACACTTTTCTCCGAGAGGGACTTTTGTATCTCCAGGGGGGGACATATGAGAGTTCCGGGGAGGGGGGGACATTGTAATTTTTGACCATTAAAAACACAAAATCTCACATTTTCCGGGGGGATGTCCCCCCGGGCCACCCCCTGAATTCAACACTGGACGAAAAGAACAGACGAAAGACAAACCGAATGCATGAGCACTTTTCAACTTTGTTAGGAAAGTGCTAAAAAGACCCTAAGAAGGGAGCAACTTTGTTCTGTTCGCAAGTAGCATCAAGATCTGGAACAGTTTTAGCCATACACATAAAACATAATGAAACGGTAAAAATGTTCTGTTAAAATCATATTTTATGTTGTTTTTTCCCACTTTTAATTCTTATTATTGGATTTTTATTCGTTTATTTCACGCCAAAAATGAGTTAAGTCATTCAATATGGCGCTATAAATTTTTCCCCGCTTTACCCTTTAAGTGATTTGTTCGTATTAAAATTGAATATGATTGCGATTTGTTTGGTAATTGATATGGGAATTGATATGAGCATGGGAAACAAGAATTCGGATTTTTTTTTCTGTGTGGACGGTAAATTGAAAATTGAAATATATTTCGGTAAAAAGCTTCCAAAATCATTAAAAACTGTTTTTGTTAATAAAACACAGAAAAAGACATTTTCTTTTGAAGTGAAATGGAATGAAGTTTCGAATGTTTAAAATGAAATGTTATTGTATCAAATATTGTGTCTTTTAGTAAAAGTAGTCATAAAGTAAATTAATATTTTTATACAATGTAGAAAACTTACTGTATCTAATAGGTTTGAAATTCCAGTTTCTATTGAAGTTTAAACCATTTCTCACACGCAACAAGCAATTATGGCATTTGGGTAGAGTTGCCAGAAAACTCTACATTTGGAAAATACGCCAACTTTTTACCCGCCAAAAATACGAATAAAATATATCGTATATACTCGTGTATAAGTCGATCCCCCTCATTCTGCCAATTCTTAAGCAAAATTTTGAAAAAATTGAATTTTTGTGTATAAGTCGAATCGCATTTCTTGTAGTGTGTTGGAAAAAGATTTGTAATCGAGGATAAAAAAAATAATAATATAAAAAATCATATAATATTTTAATACTATAATTAATAATTTTTTTCAATTGCTTATTCATTTTTACATTTTTAATCAGAATTTTTTTTTAATTCTGTCTACCTACATTATAATCCTGAATTTTAAAACTGTATAATTATGTAAAACCGAAGAAGCTTAAACTATTTTGAAACCTATTTACATCAATTCAATAATACTTAAAAAGAAATGAATCTTTGAAAAACTATTCAAGTCTTATATTACAAGGGTTAGATAACTTAGACTGCTAAAATATAGTACTTGTTTTTATTCTAGGACTTTCAGAGGAGATATTTTTGAAGCCATCTGGAATTTTTAAAGAAGCTCCGTATACCCTCTGTTCCCCAAATAAAACTATAGCATATACCTTAGGTGGCATGACGTTTATACACACTGCCGTTAGAATATACACACTGTTTTTTTTTTTTTTTTTGTTGTTGTTGTTTTAACGACTTTACCTTTGTTTTCATGTATAGACCTATATTCTGTAACCCAGGAACCTCCATCTTGGATCAACAAATGTAATTAAAAACATACAAAAAAAAAAAAAAAAAAAAATTATTATTCCAAACATATTTGGATATAAAATTAAAAAAATAGCACATTAATTCAATCAAAAACAATCATATCAGATGATTCTTTATGCATCCAAATTGAGTTTTTCCCTTTACCCACGCACAAGGTGGAGCTCGATATCTTGAGAAGAATTCTATCTGACAGTGGCACCATTTTAATTCCCAATATTAAGATGTGGCAGACGATAAAGCTTTCATATAAAGACGGAAAATAATTCTTTTTCCCAGAATGCCATACTCCGTTTGTTAATGATGATATATACTCACGAAATAATTCCAAGCTATTTCCGTTCAATTATAGCATTGTTGCTTAGTTTATGGTGACGCTGTTGTCAAAATGACAATAGAATTTACGCATTGGAACACTTACAGAAATAGCTCAATTGAATTGTTTATTATAGATGACTGAGTGATTTACAAACAGTTCGCCTTTGTAATATGCAGTATTAAGCGATTATTTCTATTATTTGAGTGAACAAATAATATAGTTCACATGCTAACATATTTTTCTCAAGACATCTACTTGACGATTTGAATTGGTTGATGTTGAAAAGGGTTCTTATATTTATTTTTTATTCTCTTACTTGCCACTTCAATGAATTTTCAGTGCCATCTAATTATAATAAATGTTTCATAATATTATTTCTTAATATTAAATTATATATATAATTAATTAGAAGCTCTTCTACATCACGTATTTTATTCTATAGTCACGTATAACGCTTATGTTACACATCATTTGAAAAAAGGTCAGAAGTCTTAATACATTCAGAGTTTATGATCAGACTTCTTTTACCCATCACACCCTTACGCATTATTTTGATTAATTTTCTTATTTTTTGAAAAGTATAATAGGCCGGAAGGCGGCCGCACAGTCAATCATTACATCGAGTTCACTGATGAAAATCTTAAATTAGTTAAATCTCAATTCGCATATTAAAGCGCAATCGGTCAGCCAAGTCATATCTTGATGGAAAACACCTACAAACCCGATTTTAGCTGTTAACTCATAGATTTACCAATATGTTTTCCTGCTCCCAATCCGCCATTTTTCATATTTTTGGGTGCAGGAAAGCAAAATGTTAAACCTACGAGTCAATCGTTAATATCGGTTTTTTAGGTGTTTCTCACCAAGATATGACTTAGCAGACCGATTGCGTTTTAATATATAAATCGAGATTTAACTAATCTTATATTTTCATCCGTAAACTCATTGAGGTGATTGTCTGTGCTGTCGCCTCCTGGTCTATAAATTTTTGACAGTTTACTTTTAGGGAAAATCAAAAGAAAAATGACTGAAACTTCTCCTTTTTTTAATCAATGTAAAAAAAAAAAAAATATGTATATAATTTTACTGCCCATAATTGTTACATTTATATTAGAACAAAAAAATGTCTTAAATAACAAACTTCAACGTAAACTGTAAAAATTAGCTTTATTTCAACTTTATTTTTATGAAGGGCAAATTAAAGATAATTATATAATCCAAAATGTTATTACTTACAGAATAACACCAAGAGAGGAAGAATAAATACTTCACTCACCTATTAAAAGAAAAAATACATATTATTATTTTCATATTGAAACATTAGAGTCAATGCTACAAGAAAAAAAAAATAATAATAAGTTCCAATAGTTTTGTTATTTAAATCTTAAAGGCATAAAAAGCAGCTTAATTTTTACCATCTACTGTACTAAAATCTATAGAAATTTCAAGCTTCCTTTTTTAATAATACATTTAAAAAAAAATGAAAAATGAACTCTCAAAATATTTGCGTTAATCCCTTCACGATGAGTCTTTCATTTTTAATATTTTCTCACCCCTTTTTTCTGAGAAGAAATTTTACATACTGCCTACATACACTAGTTATTGTGTAGCTAACTTGTAAAAATTAAATAAATTAATAAAAATAATTGTAATTTAACAAATTATAATGATCATATGGTAAATGATATTTTCAAAGACTAAAATTTTAGACTTATAAATAAATTCTGTGTTAAAAAAATAATAATAATAAGCATCATTTTTATGATGATCCAAATGTGTCGTAATAAGATAGTCATACATTATGTAGGCCATGAATCAAACATTAATAGTCCTGGATCAAACATAAACACATTTTAAAAGAAATTTCAGTTTCAGAATTTTCGATTCTACGAATTTTAAAATTTCTAAACATCGCACATTTTCAATTTTTACACCGTCGTATAAGGGGGGAAATGTACTTTTAATGCAATTTGTTTGAAATCTGTATCTCAATTTATTTTTGAGTTGTTGTTGTTATTATTATTATTATTTTGTAGTTTTTAATAATTTTCTTGTTATAATAGCAACAGAAGAATTTAATTTCTGGATATTAAACTGAACCAATCAGAAAACTAATAAAAGCTGTATAAAATTGAAACTGGTGTTATACACAATTGAAATGAAAAAAAACTTCTTTAAACACCATAAAATAAGTTAACTGCGCAAGGCCTTTCGAAAGAACTTAGTCTTTCTTCGTCAGGCGCAAAAAAGACGTGCGTCCACAATGAATGTAGCGGCACGACTGAAGGGGAATGCGGGAGGGAGAGGGAGCAAGCAGAAGGAACAGCCAATTTTTTGCGCCTGACGAAGAAAGACTAAGTTCTTTCGAAAGGCCTTGCGCAGTTATCTTATTTTATGGTGTTTAAAGAAGTTTTTTTTCATTTCAATTGTGTATAACACCAGTTTCAATTTTATACATTGATTTGTGCTGATTCTGGCATTTCAACTGCCCACCTTTGCCCCCACTTTTGTCGTAAGTAATTTTTATCTTTATTCTTTATCTTAGTGTCTTATTTATTTGTTTTTCATTTTATATTTTCATTTATGATCTTATTTATATATTTTTTATCTATCCTTTTATTTTTCACTTTTTTGTGTTATTCATATTTTATTTTTCTGTACTTGTATATTGTTTATTTTCTTGTCGTTATTATGTATACTGCTCAATTAAACCGGTTTACTAAACTTAGACGCAAACGTATTAAATTTCTCAATCACTTAAATTTTCTTCAAAATTGTAAGAAAAATAATGTTATCCCCAATTTTATTCAACTTAAGTGTTCTGTCAATAGTTCTTTTAGAATTTCTAGAGCTATGTTTCGTTCACACCTTATAGTTTTAAGAGCTTGCATTCAGGATGTTCGGCATACTCTCTCCAAAATTGAAGAAGAACTTTATGATCTGCATTTGTTTCTCAGTAAAAATATTGATAATTTTTGTAATATTGAAAACAAATTTTGGCCTTCTCTGCTTTCTTTCAAATCTGCTCATCAAAATAAACTTGATAAAAAGTTTTCTTTATTATGTAATAAGAATTCTAAGTATCAATTTTTGAATAAGGATCTTTCTAATGAAAACAATATTGTAAATTTATCTTCTCATACATTAACTCCTGAGCAAAAAAGCATTTTAGATCTTGGTTTAAATTTTTCTCAATCTTGCAAACCTTCTCTCACCAAATTGATTGCTCCTATTGAGTCTTCCTTTAAACATAGTAAAGTTTCTCCTTTTCAAAAAGAAACCCTTCGTCACATTCTTGCTGATACTATTTCTTCTAATGTTTCTAAATATAAACCTAATCTCTCACGTCCTCAGCATATTGCTCTGAATGAGCTTAAGTCCAATGATAATCTTATTATTACTAAAGCTGATAAGGGGGGTCAAATTGTTCTTATGGATAAAAATGATTATTCTGATAAAGTTCATGCTCTCTTATCTGAAGGTCCTTATATTGAAGTTAAAAAAGATCCCACTAATTCGCATCTTGCCGCTCTCACTAAAGCTATTAAGAATTCTGTTGTTCTAAATGACAACACTAAACATTGTGTTATTCCTTCTGCACCCATTTGTGCTCGTTTTTATGCTTTACCCAAAGTTCACAAAACCAATATTCCCTTAAGACCTATTGTCTCTAATATTGGTACTGTTACTTATCCTCTTGCCAAATTTTTAGCTTCCATATTCTCGCCTTTATGCATTGCTAATTCTCATACTGTAAAAAATTCTTATGATTTCGTTAGTAAATTAAAAAGTATTAATCCATCGAATTGTTCTATGCTTTCTCTTGATGTCAAATCTTTATTTACTAATGTCCCGATTGAAGGCGCTCTTTCTTGCTTGGAAAAAAGATTACGTGAATTTCATTTCTCGGATATTGAGGTCAAAGATTATGTTAATTTAACTAAAATTTGCTTAACTCTTACTACTTTTCAATTCGATAATAAATTTTTCAAACAGCTAGAAGGCTTAAGTATGGGTAATCCTTTATCTCCCATTCTTTGTGATATTTATATGCATTACTTTGAAGATAAATTATTAAATCTGATCAATTTTAAATGTTGGATTCGTTATGTTGATGATACTTTCGTCCTATTGGATAATCCATTTGATATTTCTACAATTCTTCAAACTGTCAATTCTATTGATCCTCATATTCAGTTTACTTTTGAGTTAGAGAATTGTAATAAACTCCCTTTCCTTGATGTTTTAGTTACCAAATGTGATTCTTCTTTCAAAACTTGTGTTTATAGAAAACCTTTTTCTGTCTCTAATCCACCCCATGCTCTCTCAAATCATCCTGTCAATCAAAAGATCGGTGTTTTTTATACTTATGTTTATCGTGCTCTCAAAATTTGTTCCGATTTTGCATCTCTTAAGAATGAACTCAATTATTTAAAATCTGTTGCTGTAAAACGTGGATTCAATCCTTCTATCATTAATACTGCTGTGAGCAAATTCAATAGACCCCCTAACAATTCCACTCTTTCTAATATTGATAAAAGTAAACCTGATAATTTGGTCGTCCTCCCTTTTTATCCTCCTTTATGTTTTAAATTAGCTAAAGTTTTAAGACGTTTCAATTTTAATGTTATCTTTAAACCAGTCAATAAATTAAAATTTCCTTCCATGAAATGTCCTGTCCCTGACCTCCAAAAATGGGGTATTTATAATATTCCTTGTAATGGCTGTGATTTATCGTATATTGGTCAAACTAAAAGAAATCTCGAAAAACGCCTAAAAGAACACTCTCGGTATGTCATTAATCAAGAAATTTCTAAATCTTCTGTTGCTAAACACTCTTGGGATTCCGGCCATAGTTTCAATTTTCAAACTGCTAAAATTATTTTTAATGCCAATAGTTCCTCTGAGTTAGACTTTCTTGAAAACTTAGCTATTTATATTAATCGTGATATTATTGTTAATGATAAATCTGATTCTAAAACCCTCTCCGTTGCCTGGAAGAATCTTTTCAGCACTGCTTCATAATTAAGTTTATTATTTAATTATTATTTTTTTTATATATATTATGCATTCTATTTTTCAGGTATATTCATGTGTGTTTATAATTGTAAACTATTTTTTATTTTTATGTATTTTATTTTTTTTTATTTTTATTTATTTATTTATTTATTTATTTATTTATTTTTATTTATTTATTTATTTTTTTTTTATTATTACTACTAATTTATATATTTTTTGCGTACATTTTATTTCATTTTAATCTCTCCTTTTAGTTAATTTTTTTTTATTTACCCCGCTTTTTTCCCATTTCCCTTCCCCCCTTCTTCCTTTCCTCTCCTTCATTGTCTATCTAGTTTTGTTTATGCTCTTCCGTGATTGGCTGTTGCCTTCTTCTTTCCTATTGGCTGTTCCTTCTGCTTGCTCCCTCTCCCTCCCGCATTCCCCTTCAGTCGTGCCGCTACATTCATTGTGGACGCACGTCTTTTTTGCGCCTGACGAAGAAAGACTAAGTTCTTTCGAAAGGCCTTGCGCAGTTAACTTATTTTATGGTGTTTAAAGAAGTTTTTTTTCATTTCAATTAATAAAAGCTGGACATCACAAGTTTTCAGATATGCTTCAGATATCTGTATTCCCGTTCGACACAAACAACCATTTTCCAAAGAGTTAATAAAAATAAATATACGGTGTAAGTCCTAAATAATGCTTGATATTTCATGCAGGATTAGCCATGGAAAGTTCGCGTTCGTGTATCTCTACTTGTAATATCGTAAGATTGCTTAATTTTCTAAGGATTTACAGCTATTTAAAACTCCATTCAACCAATGTGGTCTTACTGATGCATCAAATGTTTCATTGTCTGAAGAACGGATTTCTCAACGGCATCACACCATCAGATGTTTAATCTGTAACCTCTAACCTCTAACCTGAAAGTTTCATAATTTAGCACAAAAATGAAAAGAAATTCGTCAGAAAGATATATTAAAGCAAATTTGGAGTTTTACAATTGCTTTACAGTGTTAAAAAAATAAAAAAAAATCTGTGAAGTTGCTAAAATTTTTCTAGGAAACTGGGATTACTTGAAAATTTTATGTAACGGAAACAGCAAAGTATCCTGTAATAGACACACGTTTGCACTGTAAATCAAACAAGTTGGAAATTGCTCGTAAAATGTTGGAAATGAGGTATGTTCGAACTATAACGAAGTTTTTAAAATATTCAGATCTTGCTGTTATAGTATACAGTACTTTGAATACAGTACAGTGGTCGAAATCATTTGTGTGTACCTGTAAATACTATCTGTTCTCTCTTATATTGGATTTAACTTGTATTAAACCTCCGCAATGTATATCAATTTTATAGTATGTGAAATAATTTAATATAATTAAACACACCCCAAACAATGTTTCGCTGTATAGTATGTATTGGATTACTTTTATGTGGCCCTGTAAATTAACAATAAATATTCTTTGAATCACAAATTGTACAAAATGCATATTTTAGAATATAATTCATAGATTCATGTTAGTTCTATTACATTCGAAATGATTTAACATCATTAAAAGATACTTGAAGTTATTTTTTTCTATTGATCGTAATGTTATGGAATACTTTTGATTGTCCCTATAATTAAAGTAAACATCCGATTTTCATAAAATTTTAAATGACTCGGCAAAATTATGTAATAATTATATATTTTAAATCTCAAACGATTTGGTTGGGTAGTTTTCGCTCTGTTATATGCGGACAGACAGACCGACAGGCAGACTGAACGACGAGTATAGGTGCTAAGTATTTACATAATTACGAACGCACCTAAAATATTCAGATCTTGGTGTAATATTATATAGTATTTTGGATACAGTATAATGGCCGAAATCTTTTGTCTGTCCCTGTAAATACTATCTGCTATCTATTGTACAGGAAATAACTTGTAGTAATCCTCCGCAACGTATATCAATTTCATAAACTGTTAAACAGTCTAGTACAATTAAAATGCACATCAAACAATGTTTTCCCTATAACAATGTAATGGAATACTTTTGTGTGGCCCTGTAAATCAATAACAAATATTCCTTGCACAACAGATTGTACAGAATGTATATTATATAGTATATAATTCATAGATACATATCAGTTTTACTATGTTGGAAAGACTGTAACACCATTAAAATGTCCCTTGAAATTTTCCCCCCATTGGCCGCATTGTATTAGAATGCCTTTGATTGTCCCTGTAACTGAACTATTCATCCGATTTTCATAAAATTTGAAATGACTCTACAAAATCATGTGATAATTATATATTTTAAATTTCAAATGATTCGGCTGGGTAGTTTTGCGTTGTTATATGCGGACAGACGGACCGATTGAAAGACAACTATAGGCACTACGTATTTACATAATTGCGAACACATCTAAAAGTCGGTAACGTTATTGACTATTTTTGGGAAACTGAGATGGCTAGAATTTTTTATGTAATTGCAACCCAGGTTACAGATTTTTAGTAAGATTACTCTATTTTTAGTAGTTTGTAAAGCTGATTTCTGTAGCTGTGTAAAAACTTTTTTTTTCCGTACAGTGTTACAGACAAAATTTTAGTAAGTATATAGATTTTGGAAATTTTATACATGAAGAATTACAGACTTTATTTTTTACAGTGCATAATGTTTGTAGTTTGCAATTCATTCTTAACAGTACAATCCCAATAGTATATTAGGATCCAACATACATACTTTAGATTCAATATGGTATCATTATTGCTTCGAAGTTTTAACAATATTAGTTAAATATCGTATTTTCATCGAAAATAATTGCAATAACAAGCCACTGGTATTGCAGTAAAATATACTTGGCAGAAGTAAGCTCTTAAGTGAGGAAGAACGTAGGAAATTTTAACATCAAAACAAAAAAACCTTTTTATTGTTAAGTAAATAAAGATCTTGATAAACGTATTATTTGAATCAAGAACTGTAGTTTTTGAAAGAAAATGTTTATTTCGTAAATAAAAGTATTTGATTTTAGGAAAATGCATAATTTGTTTTGACGTATACTAAATCTATTTATACAGTTTCATAATCGAACAAAGAAAACAAATTAAACTTGAGAATCCATTACCAATGTCTAAACTTCACACAGAATTTCTAATCCACGTAGTTCCAGGTAAACCAAAAACTACAATCCAACTTTTCTCCCAGACAAAAAGAATAAATGAATTTAACCGTTTACACGCCGAATTTATTTTGCAATGTAATTATAATTTTGTTTTTCCTATATTACATCATTAATGTTTTAATTTATGCATACAAATTTAGAAAATAACAAATAAAATAAAAAATATTTCAGAAGTTGTTTTTTGCTGTTTTCATTTCAGTATTCGCATTTTGAAACATTATTATTGTTTGACAACCTATGCAAATATAAAAAAAATCATTTTCCGCTATACGCTGTTGTTTATTGTTCTTGAGTATTTTCTCTCATTTCAAAAACATTTAGATTCCTTGCGATCAAATGTAAGTAACATAGAGAAAACGATAAAAGCAAATAATATATTTTTTATGCAAATTAATGAATTAACTTTTTTTTATACCTGTGATAAATCCTTAAACATAAATGTTTTTTTTTTCTTTTTCAAAAGTTTAAATTAACCTTATATTTAATAGAAAAAATAAGTACATCGTTATTATATTGGAAAATATATGCTCTGTATTACAAATAATGCAATGTTTTCCATTTGGGAACATTGGCGTTTAAACGGTTAAGAAAATTTCTTCTCCCACGTGTCACAAATTAGCTAAGTTTTAAAAATAATGTAAAATTTAGTAAATCAAAAGAATAAATTTGCCTTAATATGTAAAAAAAAAAAAAAAAAAAAAAAAAAAAAAAAAAAAAAAAAAAAAAAAAGATTTTTCCAAAGAAAGCTTTTGAACTATACGAGTAGTAATTTCTAAAAGAGCATCGTTATTTCGTTAAACGAAGTACTTCATTTTAGAGAAATGCAACATTGCAGTAAAGTACTCGTTATTTATTATTAAACAGTTTCATACAGTCACAAAAAAGCTAATTAGCTTGATGAATCCGTTAATGTAATTTAAATTCTACACAGAATTTCAATTCTTATTTTTGTCCAGATAAAGGAAAAGCTACAACCAAACTTTTCTCTCAGACAAAACGAAGAAACGAATACAAAAAAAAATTCTCTCACATATCACAAATTAGCTAAAAAATCTGAAATTTAGAAGATCAAAAGAATAAGCGTATCTTGATAAATAAATAAAGGCTTTTCCAAAAAAAAGCATTTAAATTAAGTATTGAAATTTCTGAAAGATGTTTATTTCGCAAACCGAAGTACTTGATTTTAGAGAAATGCAACGTTGCAGTGAAGTACTGGTCTTATTTATAACTATACCCTTCATACTGTTTAAAAAATATTCTAATTAGCCTGGAGATACTATCAGAATAGTCTAAATTCCATACAGAATTTCAATTCTTATTTTTGTCTAGATAAATCGAAAACTATAGACAAACTTTTCCCCTAGACAAAAAAGAAGAAACAAATTCAAGAAAATTGTTTCTCCCACATGTCACAAATTAATTGTTAAGATAGAAATGAAATGTGAAATTTAAAAGATCAAAATAATGACCTTGCCTTGGTAAGTAAAGAAAAGGTCTCTCGAAAAACAGAATTTGGACTAAGAGTGAAGAAACACCGTAAACACTGGCGATGATTGATAAATAAATTAAAATACTTTGTAAAATCACTATAAAATGTAAAATAAATAAGGACGCTTTTCGAGCTACACCAATAACAGTTCGTCATCAGCTAAACCAACACGTGTCCGTAAGGGCACAGAGTTGAGATAAAGTGACTTTATCTCGACTCTATGCCCTTACAGATTCGTGTTGGTTTAGCTGATGACGAGCTGTTATTGTTGTTTCTCGAAACGCGTCCTTATTTATTTAATTTATTTGGACTAAGAGTTTGAATTTCCGTAAGATATTTATTTCGAAAGCTGCAGTATTTTAATTTAAAGAAGTTAGTACTAGCCTTATTTAGAATTATACTGTTTCACATACTGTCTGAAAAAGAAAGCTAATTAACCTGGAGAGCCTATTGCAATAATCTAAATTCCACACAGAATTTCAATTCTTATTTTTGTCCAGATAAAGAATAAGCTGCAAACAAACTTTTCTCCTAGATTAAAAGAAGAAATGAAACCAAGAGAATTTCTTCTTCTACATCACAAATTAACTAAAGAATAGAAATTTTAGAAGATAAAAAAAAAATGAACGTGCCTTAGTAAGTAAATAACGATTTCTCCAAAGAAAGGATTTGAACTAAGAATTGTAATTTCTGAACGATGTTTATTTCGTAAGCTGATTTTTAAATAAATGCAATGTTGCAATGAGGTACTGGTTTTATTTATAATTACAGTCGAACCTCGTTAACTTGAAACTCAAGGGGAATCAAAATTTTGTTTATGTTAACAGTAATTCATGCTTTCAGTATCAATTTTTTGTATTCGTTTTTATAGGGGACTGTGAAAACAATTTATGTTAAAAGTAATTCCTGTTAAGCGTGTTCATGTTAACGAGGTTTAACTGTATACTGTTTTATACTGCCTCAAAAAGAAACTAATTAACCTGGAGAATCTATTACAATAATCTTAATTCTACACAGAATTTCATTTCGTATTTTTTGTCCAGATAAATCGAACACTGCAAACAAACTTTAGGAAGTAAATAAAGATTTCTCAAAAGAAAGCATTTAACACTACCTTCCAATGGCGCCAACTTTTGAAAAATATCGGGCTGGCTCAAAAATATTAGGTGGGCTCAAAAAATACTTTTGTAAAATGGTGCGACCAGTTTGTTTTTCTTTGAAGGGTTTACATATACATCTAGGGTGAGAATTTTAAGTTAAGCTATCATGTTTTAACAAAATTGTAACTTTATAAAATTATATTCTCATATGTTTTCCTTTATAAATACACTTATATTTATTGTAATGTCGTGATATCATAAACATGACTGCAAATTGAATTAGAAGAAAGTTAAATATGGAAGAAAAGCTTTTCAGTAATTTGGAATTTGTGGGTGTTTGTCGGCGAAGTAAAAGTCATGGACATTGGCAAAATAAATTTTATTCTAAGGAGAAAAATAAATAATAAAATAATAATGAAATAAATAACTAGAACAATGAAAATTGAGTACGCTATGATTCAAAATTATTGGATGGGCTCGGGCCCCACCGGAACATATAAGTTGGCGCCATTGTTACCTTCTCACTCCAGCGAACTGATATTCTCACCGCCGCCGTTCACTAAGCTGCTGATTTCATTGCAATACATGTATTATTAAAATTAATGTAATTCTACATATATAATACAGTTTAAAAAAAAAATAAGCTATGATTAAAATAAGCTCTCAAGGCTCATATACCTACATGCAATAAAAAAAAAATTTATACTTTGTTGGAAAAAAAAAATATTTTAACTATTTTGTATTTCAGAGAAAACAACATTACAATTTTGCCTTTTTGCTTGGCGGTGAGAGGATTAAATTAAGCGTTGTAATTTCTGAAAAAAGATGTTTATTTCGTAAGCCGCTGTACTTAATCTTAGAGAAATGCAACGTTGCAGTGACGTAATGGCCTTATTTATAATTATATTGTTTCATATTATCACAAAAAAGCTAATTAGCCTGGAGAATCCATTAGAATACTCTAAATTTCACACAGAATTTTAATTCTTGTTTTTGTCCAGCTAAATCGAAATTAACAAAAAGAACTTTTGTCCAAGACAAAACAAGAAATGAATTCAAGAAAATTGTTTCTTTCACATGTCGTAATTAGTTGTGAAGCTGGAAAAGAAATCTGAATTTAGTAGATCCAAAGAATGAACCCGCCTTGGTAAGTAAAATAAAGATTTCTCCAAATTGTGCATTTGAACTAAGAATTGTAATTTCTTTAAGAAGATGTTTAATGCATAAGCTGAGATACTTGATTTTAGAGAAATGCAACATTTGTAGTAAAGTACTGGCATTATTTATAATAAAGCAATCTCATGCTATTACAATAAATAAATAAATAAATAAAATAAAATAAAATAAAATAAAATAAAAATAAAGTTAATTTGATTGGAAAATCTATTACTATAGTCTAAATCCCACACCGAATTTCAATTCTTTTTTTTTTTTTTTTTTTTTTCTAGATAAAGTAATGGCTGCAAAGAAACTTTTCTCTAAAACCAAAAAAGAAGGAATGCACCCAATAGAATTTCTTGCACCACATGTCATTTGATGCTGTAAGCCAACTGTTAAGTTAGAAAAGAAATATGAAATTTACTAGATCAAATTAAAGAATATGACTTGGAAAGTAAATAAAAGTTTCTCAAAAGACAGCTTTTGAACTAAAAGTTGAAATTTTTGAAATAATATTTTTATTTCGTAAGCCGAAGTACCTGATTTTAAAGAAATGCAATATTTGTCGTGAAATTGTGAAACTATTTATGAGTAAAGAGTTACATAATTATGTGTTGTTATATAATGTTACAACAACACACACACAAAAAAAAAAACAGCTAATTAGCTTGGAGAATCCATTACCATAATCTAAATTCCACAAAGAGTTTAAATTCTTATGCGTTTCTAGATAAAGGTAACGCTGCGAACAAATCTTTCTCCTACAGTAAAAGAAAACAGCAACCCAAGAAAATGTCTTTTTCCATTGTTACATATTAGCTGTTAAAAGAGAAATGACTTGTGAAACTTAGAAGTTCGAAAGAAACAATTGGTTCGGTAAGAAAATAAAGGTCTCTTCAGAAAACTGCATTTAAAAGGTATATGAAATTTAGTAGATCAAAGAATAAACGTTCCTTGGTCAGTAAAAAAAAAAAAAAAAAAAAAAAAAAAAAAAAAAAAAGATAAAAAGATTTTTTTGAAGAAAGCATTTGAACTAAGAGCTGTAATTCCTGAAAGAATATGCTTATTTCGTAAGCCGAAGTACTTGGTTTTAAAGAAATTAAATGTTGTAGTGATGTACTGGCCTTATTTATGATCATACTTTTTCAACCTGTCTCGAAAAAAGCGAATTAACCTAGAGAATCCATTACAATAATCTAAATCCCACACAGAATTTCAATTCGTATTTTTGTCCGGGTAAAAGAAAAGCAGCAAACAAACTTTTCTCCTAGACCTAAAAGAAGAAATTAATCCTAGAGAATTTTTCCTTCCATATGTCACAAATCAGCTGTTAAGTTGGAAAAGAAATGTTAAATTTAGTAGAGCCAAAGAATGAACCCGCCTTGGAAAGTAAATAAAGATTTTTACAAAGAATGCATTTGAACTAAGAGATGTAATTTCTGAAAGAAGATGGTTTTTGCGTAAGTCAATGTATTTGATTTTTAGAGAAATGCAACATTTGCACTGAAGCACTGGCATTATTAAGCAGTTTCAATCTGTTGCAAAAAAAAGGCTAATTATCTAGGCGGGGAATCCATTATTATAATCTAAATCCGACACATAATTTCTATTCTTATCTATTTCCAGATAAAGTAAAAGCTGTTAACAAACTTTTCTCTTAGACCAAAACGAAGAAGTTAATCCAAAAAAATTTCTTGTGCCAATAAATATGAAATATGCAATTTAGAAATATTTAGAAATCAAGAAACATGAAATTTACCAGATCAAAAGAATAAATATGCCTTGTTAAATAAATAAAGGTCTCTCGAAAGACAGTGTTTGAACTAAAAGTCGGAATTTCTGAAAGAATATGTTTATTGTGCAAGCCGAAATAACTTATTTTAAAGAAATGCAATATTTGTCGTGAAATTCTGAATCTAATTGTAATTCAAGAGTTACATAATGTAACAACGCAAAAAAATAGCTAATTAGCTTAGAGAATCCAATACCATAATCCAAATTCCACAAAGATTTTAAATTATTATTCGTTCTGAGATAAAGGTAATGCTAGAAACAAATCTTTCTCCTAAAACTAAAAGAAAACAGCAACCCGAGAAACTGTCCTCTCCCATTTGTTACAAATTAGCTGTTAAATGAGAAATGACTTGTGAAACTTGGGAAGTTCGAAAGAAACAACTGGCTCGGTAAGTAAGTAAAGGTCTCTTCAGAAAGCTGCATTCGAAAAAAAAAAGAATTTTGTGAAAAAACGATATTTAGTTCGTGATCTAAAATATCGAATTTTGATAGAAGGTTCATTTTTCTCAAAAGCCCTCGTGACTTGTTTGCTTTTGGAATTAGCTTATAAAACGGTTAAATGTTTTGAGAATTTTTTTTTTTTTTTTTAAATTTTAGAAAAGGAAATTCGAAAAAAAAAAAAGTTCAAATAAAAGCTATTTTTCTCCGGTAAAAATACAGTTTAAACAAAGACAGCCATTAAAATAGTTTTTTTTAGTTGACACATTAATATTTGGATAATAATATTAACTTTTTCGGATCCGGTGTACTGTTAATAGTACGTGTCTTTTAATGGAGTATTATTTTGTTTTAAGAATTACTTTTGCCACTATTTGCTTGTAGTAATCTTAGTATATGTCTATATGACTTCATTTATGTTTGAGCAGTTAGTAATAATTATTATTTTCTTTATTCTCTTTGATTCTTTATTTTAAACTACTCTTTAAATTTAAAATAAAAGTTAATTATTACTCTTATTATCTACTCTTTAATTCACTCTTTAAATTTAAAATAAAAATTACTTTCCTGAAAAAATTGTGTGTAATAAAATGCAAAAAGTATTAGAAAGTTGTAATATAAGTTAAATCTTATGGTAATAATTTATTTTCTAAGCATCTCTTAAAATTCTTCTTATGAATATTAATTGAATTGCCTATTCTTATATGAATATTAATTGAATAGCACGCAAAACATCAGCATTTTTTATGTATCAGACAATGCAATATTCGTTAAGCTCTATTTGGATAGCTAGTGTTAATATTTTTAACGTAAAAGTAATTTTTTGTAAAAATTGAAAAAAAAAATCGCACCCGAAAGTGTTAATTGACACATTAATTTGCAAAATATCAAGGTTATTCACTGACGATTCGTCTTAGAGATAACTTTCATCACTTAAGGATTCTAGTTTACTCAGATGGGCTGTATCATGCTGAAAATTTCAGCAGAAAGAAGTCTCCTTTGAAAATGGTTAACTTTTTCTTTACGTCACATACAAGATAAGAAGAGATCTAAGAACATAAGTAATTGATTTAGAACGTCTGTGTTCCACGATTATCTTAAATTTCTTTCCTAGCAAAATTTGTACGACATTGTCGAAAATGTTTATTACCAACCTACAACTTATAAAGCTTTCTTAAGGGAAGAAGTGCATTGCCAATAACTGAAGCACCTGCTTTAGGACTTTATGGACATTTGCCGGCATGGAGTGCCATAGATAAAAATTCACATATGATTTGAACGCGTAATCAGAATATATATATATATATATATATATATATATATATATGAGACGGACTCAGACTGAGGCGATCTTGGTTAAATTTTGTAACTTCCAGGCAAAAACAGGTATCCGCCCGTGAAGTGGGGGTAAAGCTACGAACAGACGAAGCTTCTGACTGTTATTAGTGCCAGGATTATTCTTGTGGCAATGAGGTGTTATTGATCTTTTATGACTTTTAAGGGAAGAGGATTGATATCCTGCAAAGTAGGAACCTTTCTCTCAAGTAAGGTTGGGCCTCTTTACCTCTTGACCTATTGTAGTTTCACCTGATTCTATTGTGAATAAACCGCAGAACAATTTTGAATAAAAGGTTACTAGAATACAGGAGAAGAGGGGACAAAACAAGCATATGCTTGCAGGCTTGGAAAAATTATCTTTGCTTTTCCGCATTCTGTGGAATCTCCAAAGGAAAATGTGTTTCTTACTGATTGGCTAATATATTTAGTCTTGTAAACCTCGAAAACTTTTTTTAAAGGTTTTTGATTTGCCCTGCATCGAATTGTTTCTAAAGACAACAGAATGGTTAGTCAAATCAATAATACCACTAAACTTAACAATTGTAAAATTCAGAAACCTTTGTGCTGCATCTGCTTTTTTCTTATCGTGTGCTATTTGTCATACCGTTTCATGAAATGCACATTGTTGCCTAAAAAGTGCACAACTTCAACCAGGGAAAAAAATCATCAAAATATATTAGTCAAATGCGTTCTCCCTGTGTAAATCTAGAAGTGGAAAACTTGAACCTTTTTTAACCCTCAAAGTGATAGGTTCACTAAGCTCCAAGTTTCACTGCAATATAAGCTATATTTAAGATAATATAATTCTATAGATTTAATGAATTTTCAATACCTTGAAGAATGATTTTAATACTCTTAAAGATTACATTCATATTTTTAATTAAGTTTTTTTTTATATAATCTTGAAATAATCATATATTTTTTTAGCATTTAAAAGAAAAAGGAGGGAAAACAACATTACAATTTTACACTTTTATAATATGCTCAGAGGGTTAAAAATCCTATATTTTATGCTGTTTTATTTATTTATTTATTTTTCTTGGCTTAGGAAAAAATACTTTAATTTACTAAGATCTCAAAGAGATTTCGCTCCAAAATAAAAAAGATTCAACCTCTGCTCTTTCATTTCATAGGTAACATAAGATATCAAATACCGTCTTCTCTGAAGAATTCTTTAAAAAGTTGCCTTTTCCCCGACACTTACAGGGTATTTCCTCCCCAAATATGTAAAATCCGCGCATTCTTTTGCCAGTATGATTAAAAAATGCCCCTGAGAAATGCTTGAAAGCATACAATTCATTTTGTTTCAAAAAGATCAGAAGCATCATTGTTGCAGTTCGCATTTTGACTGAAATTATAAAAGTCTTGAGGGAAAGAATTTTCTACTGAAAGAAAAGTAAAAAATAGCACATTTTCTGCATTTATTCTTCATTTCTTTTGCGCCATTTTCTTTAAAGTTACTTGAATTATATTAGTTGAGTTTTATAACTCGAATATGTTAATAAATGAATTCAAAACTATGAAACGAATTTTATTTCTAATATTGTAATAATAATATATTCCGCGAATTCTTGTGAAAAGTTGTGTAAAATCTTCTTATTAACATTTTTCGCCATAGTTAAAAAGAATGCGTAAATATGCTCGGATTGCTAAGTAATTGATTGTATGTTATTGTGATTTGCTATGGCATTTTCTATATTTAAAATAAAGTGAGTAATATTCATAGCTTATTTACACAGATATTCAAATGTATCTCTTTACATTGTGGCGTATGGGGAGAAAATCGTTTGCAATGTTTATCATTTGCTTTGAAAGGATCAGAAGTATCATTGTATCGCATTTTGACTGAAATGATTAAAGTCTTGAGGGAAAGAATTTTCTACTGAAATAAATGCAATGAATAACACATATTCTTTTATTCTTCATTTCTTTTGCACCATTTTTTTAAGTTATTTGAATTACATTAACTGAGTTTTATAATTCGAAGATGTTAAAGGAATTAAAGACTGTCTAACGCTTTTTATTTTTAATATTCTAATAATAACATATTCCGGGAATTGTTGTGAAAAGTTATTTAAGATCTTTTATTAATACTTTCTAAAATAGTTGAAAAGAATGAGTAAATATGATCGGATTGCTATGTAATTATTGTATGTTATTGTGATTGGAAAAGCATGTTCTACATTGAAAATGAACTGAGTAACATTCATAGTTTGTTCCAGAGAACATTAAAATACGTCTCTTTACACTATGGGTATGGGGGAGAAAATAGTTTGCAATCTGTTTCCATTTTGTTTCTAAAGGATCAGAAGCATCAATCGTGGAGTTCGCGTTTTGGCTGAAACTATGAAAGTCTTGAGGAAAAGAATTTTCTACTGAAAAATATTTAAAGAATAGCACATTTTTTGAATTTATTCCTCATTTCTTTTGCGCAATATTCTTTAAAGTTACTTGAATTATAATAACTGAGTTTTATAATTCGAAGATGTTAAAGGAATTGAAGACTATCAAACGATTTTTATTCCTAATATTCTAATGATAGTACATTCCGCGAATTGTTGTGAAAAGTTGTATAAGATCTCATATTAACACTTTCCAACATAGTTGAAAAGAATGCGTAAATATAATCGGATTGCTATGTAACTAATTGTTTGTTATTGTGATTGGAATAGCATGTTCCATATTGAAAATTAAGTGCATAATATTCATAATTTGTTTACAGAGACATTCAAACGTATCTCTTTACACTATGGTGTATGTGGGAAAAAAACCGCCTGTAATATGATTCTAATTTGCTTCCAAAGAATCAGAAGTAATCATTGTATCGCATTTTGACTGAAATTATTAAAGTCTCGAGGAAAAGAATTTTTTACTGAAAGAAATGCAAAAAATAGCACATTTTCTGCATCTATTTTTCATTTCTTTTGCACCGTTTTCTTTAAAGTTACTTGAATAATATAACTGAGTTTCATAATTCGAAAATGTTAAAAGAGTTCAAGACCAGCAAATGTTTTTTATTTCTAATATTCTAATGATAATACATTCCGTGAATTGTTGTGAAAAGTTATATAAGATATTTTTATTGACACTTTCCAAGTTCTAACATAGTTGAAAAGAATGTGTAAGTATGGTCGAATCGCTATCGCTATGCAATTGATTGAATGTTATTGTGATTCGCTATGGCATGTTCTATATTGAAAATGAAGGGAGTATCATTCATAGTTCTTTTACAGAAACATTTAAACATATTTAGGTACTACTAGATTATCCCGTCGACCAAAATATTATCGCCAAATTATAAGATTAAATGCCAATAATGGATGATCGTGAATGTCAATTCAATGATTTTAAATACGATATACGTGTACGTCATTAAGTGATTTTTATTTCAACTTTTTACTTGTATCTTTATTAATATTCTACAAATTATTTGTTTTTTTTTTTTGTTTTTTTTTTGTTTTTTTTTTTGTTATTTAAAATAAAAATTACGTCAATATATGTAATTTGGCTATTAGTTTGGCGATTTGTATAATTTGGCGAAATCGTTCGAAGGGATAACAGAGTAGTACCTATATTTCTTTACAGTATGGTGTACGTGGGAGAAAACCGTTTGTAATATTTTTCCACTTTGTTTCAAAAGGATCAGTGCTTTTTAAAATTCATATTGTATATTTTGTGGTTGATGAAGTTTTTTTACTAGCATTCTGAAAGTATTGGAAAATGTTTCTATGCTTGATGCAAGATTTTCATTTCTTACTTTTGTCTGAGGCAAAATAAAAACTTTAATTTATAAAGATATGAAAGAACTTTTTCTGGAAAAATGAATTAGTTCCAGATGTTATTTATTCTACCTAGGTAATGTAACAAATCAAATAACATTTTTCTCTGGAGAAATCTTTAGAAAATTGCCCTTTTTGTTACATTACAAGGTATTTCTTCATATACATATGAAAAATTTATGTATTCTTATGTCAGTATGTGTAAACAATGCCTTTAGGAAATATTTGAAAGCATATATTGCATTTTCTTTCGGAAGGATCAAAAACATCATTTTTGGAACATGCATATAGATAAAAAATATGAAAGCGTATTTTACTAAAAATAGCTAAAGTATTATGCATGTCATACTTCTTTTTGGGTTTTCTCTACATTTCTTTTTCACCATTTTAATTAAAATTAACTGAATGATATTATATGCTATACTTCATATATGTTAAATGAATATAAAACTAAATACATCATTTTTGATTCTTAATATTATTAATATGTTCGGTGCATTATTCTTTCTCGAATAGTTTTGAAAATATATTAATTAGAAAAAAGAATAAATTACTCTTTCAAAATATTTTCTAAAAAAAATTTTCAAAAAAATGCTTTTTTTTTTTATTTTTTTTTTTTTTTTTAAGTTCACATGTATCGTAAAGTTTTATGTGTAAAAAATTAAATTTTAGTTGTTTTCGCTTCTAAATTTTTCATAGTTATCAGTTTGTAAATATAAATTCATAAATGAAGTTAAAAAATATATATATTCAAGTTAAAATATATTCACGAAATTCGTGTTTATTCTGCAATCTTTTAAGAAACGTATCTTTTCATTTGCGATCCTTTGATGAAATTAACATTTTTCCATGATCCGTTGATAACATTTGCCTTCCACCCCACCCCTCCTGCCCGAACCTTTCACGAAATTCGTGTTCTTTTTCTCAATTGTTTGACAAAATTCGTGCTTATTTTTTTCTAAAGACGACTCACAAAATTTATTTTTTCGGTGACTATTTATCGAAATTCTCGATATATTTTTTATTCCCGAATTTTCGGAACCGAATTCTATAAATTATTTTTGGAAAAGTTGGAACAGAATCTCTCCTGTAATAGTCTCTAGTAAGATATTTTTAAGACAATTTTTCTTTTATGTTCTTACAAAAACAAATGTTCAAATTATATTTAGATTTTTATAGAGCTCTTACACATTGGTGTTTTTTTTTATAGATACTCTTGTATAACAAAATAAAAATGAGAAAAATTGTTTTCCTTATGCTTCCCAAAACCATGATTGCTTACCTTATTTTATAGATTTGTTTTCTTTTTTAAGATCTCTATCTTGCCCAACTTTATCCTTTTATTATAAATAGCTTAATATTTATATTATAATTAATTTAGATCCAAACTGAAAGAATTGAATGATTAAATATAATATGGACATTCGATGTAATTAATCTGTTTTTTTTCCCCCCACATGTTTAGATTACTGAGTTCCCGAATTTTTAACTCCATATAAGCGATATTACTTTTATGCATTTCATACACAATGTCGCAACTGAAATATTTGGATTTAGGAGCCACTAGCTGCTTAAAAAAATTGGAAATCTGCACCTCTGCTATGTAACGAAAAATTCACATATTCTTTTATTTGATCACTTGATGACTTAGATTAATGTTTGAAAGCGTATACTGCAATTTGTTTTCTTTAAAAGATCAAAAGCATTTTTTTTTTTTTTTTTTTTTTTTTTTTGAACACCGCATTTTTAAACTTCAAGATGTTAACGTCTTCAAATTCAGATACTTCTTAAACGACAATAATGAACTCTAATATTTCCTGGATTTCTTAAACGAGATAACAACCACAATCTTTTAGATATTTTCAGCGTGAAAACTCTTTCGCACTTTCCTTTCATCTTCTCCGTCTAAATTTTCTCAACTTAGCCAATCCAACAAGATAAAAAAACATTTTGATTACGAATGCTCTACGGACACTACATTTCGTTACAGTTTTATTTTGGAAATAGAAGTATTTGCAAATCAGAAACAATTTCGTAAATTAATTAATGGGATTCATTCGAATGTTACTTTTTTTCAGTACAGGATCTCCAAGTGGGAAGTTTCCTCCTGTTAAATTAAAATTTATTGCTTCTATTTGTATATGTGACTTTTCTATCTTCTTTTCATCTCTTGAAAAGAAAATGCTTTAGTTTAAAAATATATCAAAGCGATTTCTCTGGAGAGAACAGATTTAATCACTATTTTTCCATTTCAGAGGCAAGATACATCAAATATCTTTTTCCAGTGAGATTCTTTTAAAAATTGCCTTTTCTGTATAATATAGAGGAGATAAATAATGCCTTCGGAAAATATATGAAGGCGGTTTGTTTCGGAAGGATCAGAAGTATCATTTTTAGAACCACTATTTTTTAATTTGAAGATGGTAAAATCTTCAAATTGAATTATTTTATTAATATTATTCAATAAAATTTGAAAAAAAATGAAGAAGATATATAAATCAAGATAATAACCATAATTTTATTATGATTTTAACCAAATTTTATTTTCAAAACAGAATCAATTGCAAATCAGTAATATTGTCGTATATCAATTAATTGACATTTCATTCGAATGTTATTGTTTTTAGTATAAGATCTCCAGCTTGGAAGTTTCTTCCAATTAAATTCATTTGTTTTTTCCCATTTGCATGTGATTTTACTTTTTACTTTTTCTTCATTTAGAACTGAAAATACTTTAATTCGCCAAAGTCTTCAAAGATACTTTGTTAGTAAATAAAAAAGAAAAGAAAAGAAAAGAAAAAGGAGAAAATAGATTTAACCGCTATTTCTGTATTTCGAAGACAGGATGCATCAACTACTGTTTTGAAAGAAAGATTCTTTAAAAAAGTACCTTTTCCTTTTACATGGCACATAAATAATACCCTTAGAAACTGCTTGAAAGCATATGCTACACATTGTTTCGGAAGGATCAAAAAACACAATTTTTTAGTATATGCATTTCAATGGGAAATGTGAAAAGCTTGCGGAAAAGAATTTTCATACTGAAATATCTAAAGGATCAAACTTGTTGGCTCTTTTTAGATTATTCTTTACTGATTTATTATTCTTTATTTTTTTAACCTTTTCTCAAACTTAATAAGATTATATTAATAAAATCTTTGAATTCGAAAATGTTAAAAAGAAATCTACGAAGAAAAAGGTTTAGATTACAGATATTCTAATAATAATACAGTAAAAGATCTATATAACGCAAACCTAAAAACGCAAGGTTTTGCGTTATATGGATCACATTTCACATTTCACACATCATCAAATTTTCTTTATTTGTACATTTAAATACAGACATATATGTCTGAAACATACATTACATAGTATCTTTATATTGCATTTTGTATTCGGGTAACAAATTTTTATACTAATTAGATCATTCTTCATTTCGTTAAATATACCTTTTAAAAAGGGTCCAAATACACCTAGGCCCAAATCATTAGCTCACAGGCGAAAAACTGGGAGCTTATGTGCCCGTCCTTTCTGTATGTGCGTATGTGCATAACGCGATAACGCATGATAAAAGTATCGGATTTACTTGAAATTTTGGATGTATGTACATTTTGATAAGGCGATTCCCTGATTGGTTTTTGGAGTTCATTCGATATGTATAAGAGGGGCAACAAGGGCTAATGCCCCTCCGCTTAATTTATATAAATGGGCTTTTCATGCAAAAATATCAGTTTTCGTTAAAAATTTAGATATAGGATCATTCTGGTGAGGTCCGTCAGTGATCAGTATTAAATCATCATTGAATAAGTATAAACAGGGGGAAAGGGGGGGCTCTTGCCCCTCCCCTTAATTGGTATAAATGGGTTTTTCATGCAGATTTCTGAATTCTGATTTTTCAAATGGAATTAACCTTTAAAAATATAAGGCTGTAGTACACAATTGGTGCAAATAGCCTGTGAGCACAATGCCATCAGTTTAACTGGACAATATTCTTTTTTATTCATTTTATTGCTCATTTTCAAAAACATTTATTGTAATAGTAAATATTTTCATTAAAAAGTTCTGAATTAACGAGATAAAATTGATCTAATGCCTTAAATTTAGTTTTCTAGACTGTAGCAGTTTATTTACAGTCTTAAAATTCAGATGCTTCTTCATAGCAAAATTCATTATTTATATCTGAAAGGTTGTGCGTTATCTGGAGAATTGCGTTATAAGAAATTGTGTTATAAAGAACTTCTACTGTGTATTCCACATTGTTATTTAAAACCTTTCATTTTGAAAACAAATGTAATTGCAAATCAGCATTATTTTCGTAAATTAATTAATGAGCATGTCTTTTAAATGTTAATTTTTTTTTTCAGTTACAAGACCTACAACTCGATAGTTTCTTCCAGTAACCCTTAATTTTTTTTCTTTCTCTCTCTCTCTTTTTTAGGTGCGTTCATAATTATGTAAATACGTAGCACCTATAGTTGTCGTTCAGTCCGTCCGTCTGTCCGCATATAACAACGCAAAAACTACCCAATCGAATCGTTTCAAATTTAAAATATATAATTGTTGCATAACTTTGTCAAGTCATTTCAAATTTTATGAAAATAGGATGTATAGTCTAAATTTAGGGACAATCAAAAGCATTCCGTTACATTGCGGTCAATAAGAAAAATTAGTTTCGAGTGCATTTTAATGATGTTATACTCTTTCGAACATAAAAAAATTCATATGTATCCATGAAATATATGCTAAAAAATACATTTTACTCGATCCATGGTGCAAAGAATATTTGTTATTAATTTACAGGGATGCACAAAAGTATTCCATTACACAATGGTATAGTGAGAAACACTGTTTGAAGCGCGTTTTAATGATATTAAACTATTTCACATTTTATGAAACTGATATACGTTGCTGATGTTTATTACAAGTTAATTCTTGTATAATAGAAAGCAGATAGTATTTACAGGGACACACAAAAGATTTCGGCAACTGTACTGTATCCAGTGCATTGTATACTATTACAGCAAGATCTGAATATTTTTAATAATTTGTTATTGTACGAACGCACTTCATTTGCTACGTCTGACGTACAATTTCCATCTTGTTAATATTTAAATGGATTGCAAAAAAAAACCTCTTATACTTAAATTTTTTTTATATAAAGTTACCTAAAATGTTTCTAGAAAGCTAATATTCCAAGAACCTTTTATGTAACTGCAACAGCAAAAAATTAAGTGACAGATACAGATTTGCACTGTGAATTTAAAAAAAATGTAAGGTTACTAAGATTTTTTTTTGGGAGAATTGGATTCAATAGAACTTGTTAAGCAGGGGTGTAGTCGTAGAACTAACAGAGGACATACGCTCTAAGCAGAGGGTATACGCTCAAGGCAGAGGGTGTACCCTAGAGTGTGCATATTATGGTTTTCTTGAGAAACAGAGGGTATACAGTATTCCTTTAAAAAATCCAGAAGGTATACGACGTATACCCCCTTATACCCTCCACTATATCCCTGTTGTGAAGTTATGGCAACTTAGGTTGCAGATAAAAGTTTACTAAAATTACTGTAATTTGATAGATTCTTTTATAAAATTATTGATTTCTGAAACTTTGCTTACAAGTTGCATCTTTCTTTTGTACAGTGTATAGATAAAATTTTAGTAAGCAGACAGTTTTCAGTAATTTTACATCTGTAGAATTACAAAATTTTACTCTCTTAAAACCTCATCCATAAAATAACTCAAATTGAGCCGAAATCCACTCATCTCACGATTTGAAAGTCAGCTTCTCGTAAAGTGTTGAGACAACTCGAGCTTCGAGCAAACGAGTTGTTTTTAAGCACTTTTAAATCAAGATGAGTAAATCGTTTGGAAAACAACTCATTCACGATCGAATAAATTACAGCTTTTTCCCGAGAAGCCAAATCAGTTATTCGTTTTAAGAATGTAGAAATGCAGAATTGTATAGAAATTATATACCTATGTTCTACCACATCTTTTATACTGTAAGAATAGTTTACAAGCTTTCTCTCCATATATTTTTTAAATGATGTCTCTTGCAATCATTCATAGCGATTAAAAATAATTGAGCTTTTTCACTAAAATTTCCATTGTTCTTTATTATCGAAAAATATTCATAACCATTACAAAATGGTTTTATCTTCTTCTTCTTCTTTTTTTTTTTTTTTTTTTTTTTTAATAACTCTTTGGAACTATAATACCTTATTAACATAAATCAATGAACTTTAAAGAAAAGGTTGTGAATGAAATAAAGTGGAAGCCCAAAAAGTGTTAATAGACATAATCTTCTGAATATTTGAAATCGAAAATTATTTCCTGCAAGGTCTTCGTCTTTATTGTTGAAATGCATATATTCCAAAAATTTGTTTCTAATCTTAGAATAAAACATACATAATTATTTTCTAATCACACCATTATTAAATAGTAATAGTCTAATGGTTAGAAAAATGCTCATTAAGTTAAATTCTTAAACAAAAAAAATATTTATTATTAAGTTGGGTGTCTCCTATTTCGTATTTTTTATATTCGCCGTACACTAACTTTAAAATACTCGTAATCAATAACTGCTTTATCCTCTCGTGTTGACTTAATGTTTTCGAATTATAATATTCTATTAACATAATTGAATTAACCTTAAGAGAACTGGTGAAAAAGAAATAAAAAGGAAATCTAAAAAGTGTTAACATAAACCATCCCTTAAACATATAATTTGCGGAAGGTATTATCATTAGAGTATTGCTAATCAAAATGTTTTTACCTTCTTGGATTTCCTCAGCATCTACGAATTCAAACATTCTATTAACATAATTTAATTAAATTCAAGAAAAATTGCGAAAAAAGTAAATAAATAAAAGAAGACCCATAAAAAGAGCTAACAAACTAATCCTTTAGATATTTTCAGTGTTAAAACTCTTTCGCACAAGACTTCCATTTTTAGCACTTTCCAACAAAATTGAAAAGTGCTTATGCATTCGGTTTGTCTGTCCACACTCTAACTCTTCAAAAAATATACTTGGATTTTCATGCAATTGATAACACTTATTTAGGGTCACCAAACCATGTTTGGTATTGCATATCAATTACGTACGATTAATGGTTCATTTACAGGGATCTCAAAAGAATTCGATTACATTACGGTATATGGAGAAAAATCATTTGGAGAGTATTTTGATGACATTACACTATTTCAAATGTATTGAAACTGAAATAAATCTCTGAATTTCACTACGATCACGTTAAAACAGAGCATTCATAACATTTATTTATTAATTTACAGGGACACACAAAAGAAATCGTTTGCAGTACTATCTCTGCATGATAATTGCTGGAGACTACGTTTTAAATTTTGATATGCGCTTTTAAATTTAATTAGTTTTTTTGCATATTACTTTTTATATATAAATTCTATGCCTCATATGGATGGCTGCACAGAAGTATTTGCATACCATTCTCCTTATTAGAAGAAATTGCTGAAAGGGAATTTTAACTGAAATGTGCGTATCTCTTAAATGAATTAAATTTTGGAATGAATGTTGTTTATATATACCAATCTCTATATCATACACAGAGCTGCTAAAAGATTCTATAATTTTCCGATTGTAGAAAGGAACAGCTGAAATTCGGATTTGAAATGTTTTATATATTTCCTTATGATAAAATGAGGCGCAATATGTTATTTTTTTAAATAATGTAGTTTTGTTACATTATTAAGAATGTGTTAGAAAATGCTTCATAATCTATGCTTGATGCATGATTTTTTTCTTTCTTGTTTCTGTTGAAATGCATATATTGGAAAAATGGTGTTTTTGATTCTTCCAAAACAATATTCAGCATACGCTTTCAATCATTTTCAAAAGGCATTATTGATGAGCCCAGTAATGCGCAGAAAAGAAATTTTTCAAAAGAAACCTTCTTTTAAAGCGGTATTTGACGTATCCTCCCTCCGAAACGGTGAAGTAGTGGTTAAATCAGTTCTCTACTTTTTTCTATTCCTTTCTTTCTTTATTTATTTCCTAGCAAAATATTTTTCACATACTTTTAAATTAAAGCTCTTTTTTAAATGAAGAAAATAAAAAAAAATCACATACAAGTAGCAAAAATTGTTTCTTTAACTGGAAGAAATTTCCGAGATGGAGATCTTGTACTGAAAACAGTAACATGCAAAGGGAATGTTCATTATTTAATTTACGAGAAAGCTACTGATATGAATTCCTTCTACGTTCAAAATAAAAGTTTTTCATAACAATTTGCGTAATGTATGATCATAAGAAAATTTGTAATCTAAATATTTTACTTACCCATCATACGTAGTATAGGGTAAGTCTTGCAATCGTTTTGAAAATCGAAAATTTTTTTGACGGATTTACACGTTTTAGATAGTGGAGATTCCGAAAAACATATTTTTAGAAAAAAATTTTTGCCGTCCGTCTGTCTGTCTGTAAACGCTCTATCTCTCGAACAAATTGAGATAGAGACTTGAAATTTTGTATGCAGTTAGTATGTAAGAATGGAACGAACCCTATTTAATATCAGCAACCTCGATTATCCGGAACTATTTTTTTCGGACTCTCGAAAAATTCGTTCTGATGAAAGGTATATAAAAATTTTCGAATTTTTTTGTTCTAAGGAATGGACGAAAAAGGCAATAAAATAACACACATTTTGCATACAGAACGAAGTCGATCGGATTATTAGTTGCCGAGATATTTGTAATCTTGTTTTCCACATTCTTCGATTTTTCATGACCCTGTATTTCATTCAAATTTCAATTCAAAAGTATATTTTAATTGGAAATAAGACGCTTAATCCGAAGCAGTTAATTGTTAGTTAATAGAATTATTATTTTTGGAGTTATAAGGATGTTTCTTTTACGCAGTTCGGTACTACTTGAGTAGTTTGGCGTTTTATATAATTTGTCGAAATTGGTACATCAGCAGTTCTTTAATATAGCATTACTATGTATATTAACAATATTTAAATTTTGTTTATGAATTGCAATGCATTGTATAAATAGTTTCAGATGTTTTATTTTCATATACATATCCATGATGGGTAAGTATTACGGTGGCCCCCAACGACTAGTTTCTTTTCTTCTTAGATTTTTTTTTTGACAGATTCGAAATAAAATAGTCTATTAAAATATTTCAATTCAAATTCAAGGAAAATGGTAAAAATAAATAAATAAATAAATAAAAATAAAGAAGACATCAATGCACAGCCTTTAAATATTTTCAGTGTGAAAATTCTTTCGCGCAAACTTTTCATAATTTCTATTGAGTTGCACATAGTGCAAAAAAAGATGCTTTCGATCCTTCCGAAACAATATGCAGCACACGCTGTCAAGCATTTTCCAAAGGCATTATTTTATATGCCCTGAAATGTACGAAAAAAGGTGTTTTTCAAAAGAATTTTTTTTTTCGAAATGGTATTCAATGTATCTTAGCCTCTTAAATTAAGAAATAATGATGAATTCTTTTATTTATTTATTTATTTATTATTATTATTATTATTATTATTATTATTATTATTATTATTATTATTATTATTACTATTACTATTATTATTTCTACCTATCCAAATCGCTTTGGTTTCTTTTTAAATTAAGGCTCTCTTTTAAATAAAGAAAAGAATAAAAGTAAAATCACATAGAAGTTGCAAAAATTTTTATTTAACCTTTTCAAGGCCAATGCATTTCTATTCGTAAAACGCCAAAAACAGTGAATGACACCGGAATTTTAAAACAAATTTATTTTAAAATGACCAAAAGCTTTGCTTCACATTCTTAATCAAAGAAAAATTTTAGTGCCAGTGTAACATTTACGAATTAAAATTAGATGGTCCAAATATGAATTACCGCTCCTGAAGGTGTTAACTGGAAGAGATTTCTGAGCTGGCGATCTTGTGATGAAAACAATAGAGGAGAGTGGTGTACCTTGGACATATGTGCACCTCAGATCTATGCTAATTCTAGCTTTACTTGTTTTTATCATTAAACAAGAACATTGGTGTATATTAAATATTTGCCACCAGAGGTCTGATTAAGTTCTTGGCATTTGTTTAGAAGCTCAAATAATTGTACAATTTTTAAAAAATGGAAATTCATCTTTCAAAAGTAAATTTTTCTTAGATATTTGTATGTTATTTTTATACTAAAACATATATCCTTTTTTTTTTTTTTTTTTTTTTTTTTTTTTTTTTTTTTATGAGCATTATGCATAATAAAGCAATGCTCTAGCTACTACACCATGTGCTTTAAATAAAATTAGGCCTAACCTTAACAACATGATTGGTAATTTTCTTTTTAAGTGTCAAGTGGTGTACCTTGACCCTAATAAGAGTGGTGTACCTTGGGCTGGGCCCAAGGTACACTAGATATTATCTAATGGATCTGAAAGGTAGCTCAAGAAGTTAATATTCGGAATCGACTTATCTAATTACAATCTTGACTAAAAATAAATATAATTATTAATATAAATAGGTTTTAATGTCTTTTGCAATTACAGTAAATATAAATGTTCCGAAGTTTTACGTCTATTTAAACTTTCTTTTTAAAAAACTAATAAACAATGAAATGCACCAAAAATGTATATATGTACCTTCTTGATTAATAAATGTTGATTTTATTCATTAAAAACAAGTTATTTTTTTTCCATTCTTAGTAATGGGACCAATTTTAACCTCGGTGAGCTATTCCATCTCAATTCAGGCAGACAGTACTGATATGCGTCAAGTCACCATCACAGATTTTTTTCAAAAAAATTCAGTAGTTAGAACTAAATGATATATAAAATTTCCTAAAAGGATTTTTCCCTAAAAAATTTATTTCTCTGATTACAGCACTTTAAAATTCATGATAAAATCGACAGTTTTCAGAAAAACTGAAAAACGCTTCATTTTGAGATGAACACAATACCTAACATATTCAACATATATAGTCAATTTATTTTTTATAAACAGTTATTAAACTGAATTTTATTTTAGTATAGTTTTAAAAAATATAGTGACATTTTTACTTAATTAAAAAAATTAGTTTTTAAGTACAAAAAATATAATTATTAGTGAAATTAAGATTTTTTTTCAGAATGTAAAAAATACTTTAAAGCTAAACATTGATGGCAATCCAAAGACCTTTAATGGGAGTTTTACAGCAAATTTTATTTTAACTCTAAGGTGCTTACAACTTTTGTAATTCAATTTTAAATTATGCAAAATTTTGTAAAATCACTACTTTTGACATGCAATTTCTCAGAAACACCATTTTTTAAAATTCTGATAATATGCTCAATTCATACCTTATTAGTCTCTAATAAATACCTTACAAGCAAATCGTGTGTTTTTGCTTAGAAAATTTTATATGATTTTTTGAAAATAACATGTTGTGTGTATTTTTCAACAGACCACAAAGTCAAGCTCTTTCTTATTTAACCGAACTTGTAATGTAATTAATATTTCAAACTAAAAAATACATCACTAGTACATAATTATTACTGTTAAATTATAGCTAATCATTTGCTTAAGTTTAAAATTGCGTAAAATACAGCCAATAATAAAATTAGTATTGATCATATGTCATTTCATTCCATACTCATAAATGTGTTAAATTCATCTACAGTGTGTAAAATATTTTGTTATATAGTATGGATATAATATATTAATATGCAAATAGATACATAACAGAAGAATTAGGTAGTGAAGGTTTCTTAAATTAACTTCAACTCCTTATCGTTGAAGGTATGAAGTCGCTCAGATTGTCCTATTGTAACTGGTTTTTCTGTTTCTAGAAGCACATTTTCCAATGGTAATGCACATTCATAAATTTTCTTTCCAGATTCTTTTGGCCACTGGAATGCTTTAGCTATGGACCATGTTCGGTACGGGTTTTACAGAATAACGCGGACTAGAATATTATTTTTTAGCAAAGAAGATAGTTCAGCAACAAATGAGACAGAATCTTGGATAGCTTTTATTGGCTCTTTTTGGAGATTAAATTTTGTTGCATAGTGCTTGTCTCACTCCCCAATATAGCATCACATGCACTTTTAACGTGGACAGTACCGGAAAATATCCACTACTTCATTACAATTTTATTTTTGTGCAATTCATAAAACTGCTACTTATTTTAAAAATGTGCTCCAGCTCCATCTGATATATACACAGGTGATTCCAGCGTTTGTAATTGGTACAACTTAAATAATTCTTTTTTTACTTTTTCTATGTCACAAACAGCATGAGCTGTATCATGAGTTAATCATCAGGAACTATGATAAAACTCTTTATTTCTTCTCTAAAATATGCTGGGCAGGTAAATAATGATATCTGAGTATTCTGCCAATGGTAGCTTTGTACTTCATTTGGCAATATTAGTGAGTAATTTTCAGCAAAGTCAAAATGCATCACAAGCACAGATTTTTTTTAAAGGGGCTTCGCTTATTTAATTTTATGAAAAGGAATTTTTGAAGATTAGCTTATATTTATCTGCCATAATAATGTGCATATTATTATTTTTTCATTAAAAAATAATATTATAAATTCAGAGAAATAAGAAAAAGCTTGATCTTCTGGTTTTTTGAGAAAAAAAAACTGATTGGAAGAAACTTAAACTTGAAAAAAAAAAAAAATTCAGCTGTAATGTATGTATTTGCATATTAATATATTATATCCATACTACATAACAAAATATTTAACACACTGTAGAGGAATTTAACACATTTATGAGTATGGAATGAAATGACATATGATCAATACTAATTTTATTATTGGCTGTATTTTACGCAATTTTAAACTTAAGCAAATGATTAGCTATAATTTAATAGTAATAATTATGTACTAGTGATGTATTTTTTAGTTTGAAATATTAATTACATTACAAGTTCGGTTAAATAAGAAAGAGCTTGACTTTGTGGTCTGTTGAAAAATACACACAACATGTTATTTTCAAAAAATCATATAAAATTTTCTAAGCAAAAACACACGATTTGCTTGTAAGGTATTTATTAGAGACTAATAAGGTATGAATTGAGCATATTATCAGAATTTTAAAAAATGGTGTTTTTGAGAAATTGCATGTCAAAAGTAGTGATTTTACAAAATTTTGCATAATTTAAAATTGAATTACAAAAGTTGTAAGCACCTTAGAGTTAAAATAAAATTTTCTGTAAAACTCCCATTAAAGGTCTTTGGATTGCCATCAATGTTTAGCTTTAAAATATTTTTTTCATACTGAAAAAAAAATCTTAAATTCACTAATAACTATATTTTTTGTACTTAAAATCTAATTTTTTTAATTAAGTAAAAATGTCACTATATTTTTTAAAACTATGCCAAAGTAAACTTCTGTTTAATAACTGTTTATAAAAAATAAATTGACTTAATATGTTGAATATGTTTGGTATTGTGTTCATTTCAAAATGAACCATTTTTCAGTTTTTCTGAAAACTGCCAATTTTATCATGAACTTTAAAGTGCTGTAATCAGAGAAATAAATTTTTTAGGGAAAAATCCTTTTAGGAAATTTTATAAATCACTTAGTTCTAACTACTGAATTTTTTTAAAAAAAATCTGTGACGGTGAATTGACATGCCCTGCCTGAGCTGAGATGGAATTGCTCCGGTCCTATTTTAATTTTATTTTTAATTCATAATTTTTCATGGAAATTATTTATATAAAAATTTAAGACAAATATATGTAGTGTATAACATCGTAAAGTTTTATAAAATGTTTTCCTTTTTCAGTTTTGGCAATTTTTAAAAAAATTAAAAATTAAAAAGTCAAAACAGTCCGAGATACACCACCTTCCCCTAACATTCAAACGGAATTTTCATTAATTAATGTGTGAAAATATTATTCATTTGCAATTCTTTCTGTTTTCAAAAAAAAAAAAAAAAAAAAAAAAAAAAAAAAAAAAGAATTCGGAATATATTATTATTAAACTATTTGTAATTACCTTCTTTGATTACTTTAACATTTTAGAACTCAAATATTCGATTAACGCAAGTTAACTAAATTAAAGAAAAATGATGAAAAAATAAAGAAGCTGTAGAAAACAAGTTCAATTCCTTAGACGTCTTCAGTGTGAAAACTCTTTCGCGCAAGCCTTTCATATTTCTTATCGAAATGCATATATGTATTGCGAAAAGAGGGTTTTTGATCCTTCCGAAATAATATGCGGCCTACGCTTTCAAGCATTTTCTAAAGGTATTATTTATGTGTCCTCTAATGTACGGAAAAGGCAAATTTCGCAAGAATCCCTCTTTCAAAACAGTATCTAATATATCTAGCCTACGAAACAGAGAAATCGGTTAAAATCGGTTTGCCCTCCCCCCCCCCTTCTCTCTCTCTTTTTTTCTTCTTTTTTCCAGAGAAATTTCAATGATATCTTTCTAAATTAATGCATTTTCTTATCAAGACAAATAAAAAAAAGAAGAAAAAGAAAACAGTAAAATCGCATACGAACAGCAACATAATAATGTAACTGGAGGAAATTTCCGAGCTAGAGATTTCATAATGAAAAGAGTAACGTTTAATAGAAATGCTTAGTCATTAACCCCTCGGGAACGAGCGACACGTATACGTGCCGCAAAAAAGGCTTACGAATCCTTGTTTATTCCCACCAGTAAAATTATACGGTAAAATTACTCTTATTTAATCGGAGCATTTACACTGTTTAATGAAGCACAAATTTCTGTTTTTAAAAACCGGTGACAAAACATTAAAAATTTCTTAAAAGTCTCCCGTCGCGAAAGGGTTACCTTAAGAAAATTTTACTGATTTTCAATTTCTTCTGTTTTTAAAGTAAAAGGGTTTCATATAAATTCGCGGAATACATTATCATTAGAATATTTGTAACTTTTTTTTTTTCATTGCTTTAACATTTTCGAATTAAAATATTTTATTAAAATAATTCAGTTTAAATAAAAAATAAATAAAGAAGGCATCTAAAAAAAGCTAACATGTTAATCCTTTAGGTATTTTCAATGTGAAAACTCTTTCGCGGAAACTTTACATATTTTCTATTGAAATGCTTATTTTAGAAAAATGATACTTTCGATCCTTCCGAAACAATATGCAGCACACGCTCTCAAGCATTTTCCAAAGGCATAATTTTATATGCCCTGTAATGTACGAAAAGGGCATTTTTCAAAAGAATCCTTGTATTCAAATGATATTTGATGTATTTTGCCTCTTAAATGGAGAAATAATTGTTAAATCAATTCTCTCTCTTTTTCTCTTTCGTTCTTTTCTTTGATTTCTTTCTTTATTTATTTTTGTACCAAGCGAAATTGTTTTGATATTTTTTTTAAATTAAGGCTCCTTTTTAAATGATAAAAAAAAAGAATAAAAGTAAAATCACATACAAGTAGCAAAAATTTTTTATTAAACTGAAAGAAATTTCCGAGATGGAGATCTTATGTTGAAAAGAGTAACATCCAAACGAAATTCTTATTTATTCCTATTTTCTTTCTTTCTTTCTTATTAATTTACGAAAATATTGCTAATTTGCAATTCCTTCTGTTTAAAAAAAAAAAAAAAAAAAAAAAAAAAAAAAAATTATGACAATTCTCAGAATACAATATTTATTAAAATACTAGCGGCCTTCGCCCGCTACGCTGGTCGGTTTATCTAAAGAAATCTTGAAGAAGTAGTTAGATAAGGTTCAGACATACATTAAAAAAAAAAAAAAGCAAGTCGATCATTCAAAAAACGTTGGGAAATATCAAATATTTACTGTAATTTTTTAAGAAAAACAAAGTTTCGAAAAAAAAAAATTAAATCGAAAAAAAAATTACACTGACATATTAATGCAAGGAAATTTTCCCAGAGAGAAAATTCGCCTTGAATACAATATTTCAAATTCTTTTAATTGCTTATAGGCGTTAATGCCAACATAGTGAAAAAAAAATTCCATGCTGGGAATCGAACCCGGGCCATCAGTATGGCGCACTGACGTTCTACCGACTAAACCACATGGAACGACAGCCAGCTTGAAACTTTCTCATACTTAAGTAGACTGGCGAAAACATAACGATAGCGCGTTTTAAAATCGCACAGTGACATCTATTGGATTTTATATGTACTAAAAAACGTTATGTACTAAAAAACGTGAGCAGCGCACCTAATAGTTTCTTTTGTTTCTTTTTGTTACTTTTTTGTCTGTTGTCCGATTTTGATGAAACAAAGCCTATACACTGCCCGGGAGTGTGCATTCTTCATTAGTGAAAACCGCATAAAAATCCATTCAGTAGTTACGAAGATAACCTCGAACAAACAGACAGACAGACAGACAGACAGACAGACAGACAAAAAATTCAAAAAAAATTTTTTTGTGTTTCATTGGTTTTCTTTTATCGCCCTGACTCCATTTTTGTCAATTATCTTCAATGTACAGACACACCGGGTCCTACTGTTTTATTATATGTATAGATTTGTAATCTAAACAATTTTACCTTGTGAGTTTCCTTTAACATTTTCAAATTCAAATATTCTGTTAATATAACTTATTTAAATTTCTGAAAAATGATGATAAAATAAAGAAGCCATCTGAAAAGGGATAACAAATTAAATTCCCTTAGATATTTTCAGCGTGAAAACTCTTTCGCGCAAACTTTTTATATTTTCTATTGAAATGCATACATTAGAAAAATGATGCTTTCGATCCTTAAGAAACAATATGCAGCACACGCTGTCAAGTATTTTCCAAAAACATTATTTACATGCCCTGTAAGGTATACGGAAAAGGTATTTTTCAAAAGAATTCTTCCTTTGAAACGGCATTTGATGTATCTTACCTCCGAAATGGAGAAATAGTGGTTAAATCTATTCTCTCCCGTTTTCTTTTTCTTTCTTTCTTTCTTTTTTTTTTTTTTTTTTTTTTTTTTTTTTCCTTTTACCCCCTAGCAAAGTCGTTTTGATATCTTTTTAAATTAAGAAAAGAATAAAAGTAAAATCACATACAAGTAGCAAAAATTTTCATTTAACTGGGAGAAATTTGCGAAAAGTGATTCAGTTGGGGAGTTTTCACTCTGTTATATGTGGAGAAATGGACGGATGGACAGACAGACGGACAGACTGAGCGACGACTATAGGTGCTGGGTATTTATATAATTACGAACGCACCTAAGATCTACGGGCAAACAAAAACAGATAAATACAAAAACAGATTTTCGATCATAAATTTCCAATAATAAATGTAGTGTAACGGCATTTTCAACTCACTTAGTTTATTTATTTATTTATTTATTTATGTTTTTTTAATTTATTTATTTACTTATTTTTTAAAGGGGGGGGGGGTCAAATATGATACCATCACAAGAAATGCTGGAAATACACAATTCCTATCCAAATAGCATTAAGCTAAACTTATCAAAATTCAGTACGCAATTAATAGTTATTCTGGGATAGCTTAACGAATTCTAAATCTTTTACTTAAACATCATATTGTATCTTATTAAATAGTGAATTTTTGTGTTACATATTCTGAATATGATGGAAAATGTCGCATAATGTATGCTTAAAGCATTATTTTTTTTACTATCTAACTAAGAACAAATGCATTCAATGAATTGTTATGAACAAGTTTTATTTAGGAAACACAAACAACTCTGCTTACAAAGCACTGATATTTTCATAAAGTAAATTTCTAAGTATTAGAGTCTTGCTGTTCTCAAGAGCCTAAAAAAGTAATTGTACATTTCATCCTAAGATCATAAACATAATTTTAAAATGTATGTATTTTGACAGAGAAGCTAAAGGACTTGCTGGTAAGTATTTTTGGGTGAATATATTTAGTAAAAGATTATGCGTGTTGAAACTTTTTGGGTTTCTTCTTATGATATTTATCACCCCTTTCCCTAAGGTTCAATGAATTATGTTAATAAAATATTATGATTTGAAGCTGTTAAGGAAACCCAAGATGATCATACCATTATGTAATGATTATGAATATTTAATGATCAGGGGCAATGCCCCTTTTGAGAAAAAAATACATTTTTTTTTCCAAAATATTTGTGAAAAGTTACTGAAAACAATCTTTTACATACTGAATATATTAAAGGGAGGACATTGACATTTTTTTCTGTTACAGGTATGGATTAATTGGAGATTATAGACCAAAGAAAAATAAAAGAAAGAAAGAAAGAAAAAAGATGGTTTTTGTCACATTAGTCTTTTTATATATTCAAGGCATAGATATATTACGTGAACTGATAGCAGTGGCGTAGCTAGCGGTGGGGGGCCGAGGGTTTGATCCGCCCCGGGTGTCACCCTTTAAGGGGTGACACCCAATCTTTATTTGCATATATTCAAAGCATAGATATATTATGTGAACTGATAGCAGTGGCGTAGCAAGCGGTGGGGGCGGAGGGGTTGATCCGCCCCGGGTGTCACCCTTTAAGGGGAGGCACTCAATCTTTATTTACATATATTCAAGGCATTGATATATTACGTGAACTGATAGCAGTGGCGTAGCTAGCGGGGGAGGGGTTGATCCGCCCCGGGTGTCACCCTCTAAGGGGTGACACCCAATCTTTATTTGCAAATATATTCATAGAATATTATAAGATTTTGGAAAAAAAATCCTAGAATAAAATGAAATTTCTTTTGCACAACGCATTAGCTTATTTTTTTTCCTTTTGGGATTGTGAAATTTTATACAGAATGGGGTGTCTAAATAAGATATGCCCCAGGGTACAAAAACTAACCTATTCAACAAATGGGTAGTGAAAAGAAAATTATTTTAGACTTTTCTTCTACGTAAAGACGTGGGAAAAAATGGCCGTCCGCATTGACTTATGCGGACTATGGGATAAATAATAAATTGCTGCCTTTTTTTTTTTTTTCTTTTGTATGCAAGAGAACGAAAGGTAAATAAGGAATGATATGGTCTCTTGTTATAATAACACAGAATTGTGATTGAAAAAATATGACGGCTAGAGGAGGGGGGGTGACATCATGCTGATGGGGGTGACACCCTTTACATCCGCCCCGGGTGTCACAAATCCTCTCTAAGCCACTGACTGATAGGGAAATATTTTACTTAGTAAATAAAAGTAGTTCTGCTACAAAAGCTGTCGCACCCACATAAATTAATTAACAATGCTTTTTAAAATAAAATATCTATGTTTCCACTTAGTATGGGTAAAAATCAAGTAATATACAACAACTGATATCTATCCAACAAAATTTGGGGAAAATTTTGTTTTGGTACTAGAAATGAAGAATAGATCAATCCCCAAAAAATAAAGTTATTTTACGACGATTTTTTTTTTTATTATTTGAGGGAGGGGGGGGGTGTAAAATAGGGAATTTTTAAGCCAAGAGAGGGGAAAACACAAAAAGTTTTAAAAAGGTCAAGTATCTAATCGTTTATTATGTACTTTTAAATTTCGAATCGAAATACATAATCGATATGTAACATACATATACATAATGCATAAGTTGATAAGACTAGTTGTTAAAAACTCACGGAAGTTTCTATGGAATGCAAAGTCGAAAATTATACTTTATATTGGTGAAATAGGTTTTTAATGGAACAACTGATGGCCATTCACGAAAATTTGGGAAGACCTTCATTTTGACACTAAAAATGATGATATGATAAGCTTCCCCCCCCCCCCCCCATAAAAAAAATGTTTTACCGTTGTTTACTGTTTGGGTGGGGATACAAAAGATGGCATTTTGGGGGAAAATTCAACTTTTTTTTTTTAAGGTCATGTATTTATTATGTATTTTTCAATTCTGAGTTCAGTGAAACCATCCAAAAGTCTATGCGATCCCTCATTACAAAGTTATAGCAGGTTTTATGAATATAATGTTATGAATGGTTTTATGAACACAAAATTATGAATATATGGATTTTGACACCTTGAATGTCTTTAAAGTAGATTCAGATGACCTAATTTTGATTGTTCATAATTTAAGGCATTTAATAAGTTTGAGATATTTTTGTATATAATTAAAGAACATGTTTTGAAAGTAAAATTAACGTGACAAAACTATGCCCAATAATAAAGTATATTTCCCACTTTGTATTATAGAAACTACCATAACTCTGTGATGAATGATCGTATTGAATTGCTATAGAGTCATTCGATTCAGAATCAGAAAAATAGACAATAAACGATATCCTGTTTAGCCTATTTAAAAATTTTTGCTATCCTTTCCTTGAGTAAAAAATCCATAAACACCCGAAACATGATAAAACATTTTATTTTGGGGGGATTCATCGGATCTTCATTTCTAGTACCAAAATGAAGTTCTTCACAAATTTTGGTGAATGTCAACAAGAATTGTAAAAAAAGAAAACTCTATTTTACTATACTAAATATTCTAAGAATGTTCTTATAAATTGAAAAAATGTATATATTTGATTCAAAATATAAAAAAAACTATTATGAAAATATCCAACAAAAAATATGTTAAAACTTTTCTGAATAATTACAAAATTAAAAAGATGTCGCAAGACAGTTCCAGATAGAAGACAATATATTATTTCTTTTATAAAAATAAACCAAAGCCAATAAGATTATGTTATAACTAGAAAATTAGTTTCAAAAAACGCTTCGCTGACTTGAACAGTATGCTTATGCACTACTTTCCAAAAAGTCATCAGACACTATTCTTTTTATTATTCAATTTGTTGTCGGTTCCCTAATTGCACATGCGAACAAACAAACCTTCACTGAAAGATATAATGTCAAACATGTTGTTTTTATTCCTAGAGTTCCAAAAGAATTTGTCAAGTACTCCATTAGACATGTCACAGAATGTCTAAAATAAAAAATACCTGAAGAATTTTGGCCCTATTGTGCGAATCACAATCAAATTTAAATAAACTGTAACATACTATATGAATTCAAAAATTTCTTCAGTTTCGACACATATACAGTAGGAGGCATGTAAGAACGTACAGGTATTCAGTGGCACCAACTTACATGGGCCCGTGGAACCCGAGATCACTTAATAATTTTGAATCATAGCGTGTCCAATTTTCATTGGTCTAATTATTTATTTCATTATTATTTTATTATTCCTTTTCCTTCTTAGAATAAAATTTATTTTGCCAATATCCATGCGTTTAAATTCTCCGACTAGCACACATAAATCCCAAATGACTAAAATGTTTTGCTTCCTTTCTTCCAATTCGATTTGTAGTTATGTTCATGGTACCATGACTTTACAATAAATATAAGTCTCTTTATAAGGAAAAACAAATGAGATTATACGAATTGATTATTTCCAGCTGAGCGAAAAATTGCCCAGGCCGGGAATCGAACCCGGATACTTGGCTTACAAAGCCAATGCTTTACCTGTTAAGCTATCTGGGCGATAGCCGGCTGGGATTTTTCGCTCAGATAACCTTATTGGTCGTAACATCTGGTCTGTCATTTGAAACAGCTCGCAGAATAAACCGCAGGTAATGGAACTCCATATAACGATGGATACGTAGATATACTATTATTTTTAACACAATCAAACTGATTGGTAAAGTTATCATACGAATTGATTATTTCAATTCGTGTGATAACTTTACAAATCAGTTTGATTGTGTTAAAAATAATAGTAAATGAGATTATAATTTTATAAAATTGCAACTTTACTAAAACGTGATAGCTTGACTTATATTTCTATATTTCACCATCTATCAAGAAAAACAGACTGGTCAAATCATTTTACACGAATATTTATGAGCCCACCCAATATTTTTGAGCCAACCCAATAACTTTCAAAAGTTGACACCGCTGCAGGTATTTCTTGCTACCCCACAATAATTTATCCCATAGTCAAGTCAACTGCCCCTTCTTTATTGTCCCCAATTTTGGTATGTTGACATTTCGCCAGGATTGCGCCAAAATTAGAAGGCTAACCCATATAAAATCAACACCAAAAAAACCTATATTGACATAATATTGGCATTTCATTGGCAATATTTTCAGTACCCCGTCTGTATATTGATGAATCATTGTTTCTCGATTTCTCACAATGTATATTTTTACACAGATTAACCCTTTACTTACTAATTTTTTGTCGAATCGGGCTATATTAGTCAAATTTAAAACATTCTAAAAGTATTTTTGAATAACTCATTGCTTTTTATAATTAAAAATCTTAGACATTAAATGTGAATCTGTTATATTGTCTTTCAAAACCGACTATACTACTACATATACGCTGTAATAGATATGCTTCTAGATGAAATTATTCTTCAAACATTTTTTGCACAGTATATCTGAAGTATAACCAATAAAAACGAATAATAACCAAGTTTCTTGCAATATCACATTGGACCAACCCTTTGCTAATTTCTCGACGAATTGGACTGTATTATTCAGATTTAAAACAATCTAAGTGTACTTTTGTATAACCCTTTTATTTTTTTAGGTGCGTTCTTAATTATGTAAATGCGTAGCACCTATAGTTGTCATTCAGTCCGTCCGTCTGCCCGTATTTAACAACGCAAAAAATACCCAATCGAATCGTTTGAAATTTAAAATATATAATTATAGTAGACTCCCTCAAATCCGCACTCCTAAAATCTGCAACTCTCTAAAATCCGCACATATTTTATGGATGTAAACAATGAAACATTCATTTCAGATGTATGTGCAAAATTTGACTTTTTTAGTTTTATATCAATTCCATATATTTTTTTATTTGTAATTTTTGTTAAGGTTATTGAACGCATGTTTTTTCATGAAGAAAGAATAAATTATTAAAAAAAAAAATAAAGATATTGCTGATATTATTGGTAATCACAATCTTACTAAATATATTTATTTATTATCAAACTTTGTTAATTATTAAGTCTGGCTAAACCTGAAATAAAGCTTCATTATTTTATGATCTTGATGTGAATTAGTAATGTACCTTTATGAGGCAAGTTTCATTGAATAATTTAGGAAAAACACATTTCATCTTTATAATGAATATTTAGTTGTATACATTATTGATTATTAATTTGACCTTTGCTTTACTATATTTATCATTTTAAAAACTATCTAAATTTTTATTATTTTAGTTTATTACTCATTTTAATATTTTAGCACACTGTAAGCATTCTTTATACTTTTGATTTCATTATTAATTACATTCAAATTACTTTTTTAAAAATGTAAACAAAGCAATGACCAGAAATCCGCAAAATTCTAAAATCCGCAAAACCTCTGATCCCAAGCTGTGCGGATTTGAGGGAGTCTACTGTATTACATAATTTTGTCGAGTCATTTCAAATTTTATGAAAACAGGATGCATAGATCAATTACAGGAGCGATCAAAAATATTCCATTACATTACGGTGAATGGGGAAAAAAGTTTCATATGCATTTTAATCATTTGAAATGTAAAATACATAAATATTACATAATTTTGTCAAGTCATTTCAAATTTTTTCAAAATCGGATGCATAGTTCAATTACAGAGACAATCAAAAGTATTCCGTTACATTACGGTCAATGGGAAAAAAAATGTTTTTGCATTTTTTATGGTGCTACACTCATTCGAAATAATAAAATTGATATGCATCTATAAAGTACATATTATAATATACATTGTGCATAATCTGTAGTGCTAAGAACATTTATTTATTGATTTAGAAGGCCACACAAAAGTATTCCATTGCATTACGGTGAATGGGGAAAAAAGTTTCATATGCATTTTAATCATTTGAAATGTAAAATACATAAATATTACATAATTTTGTCGAGTCATTTCAAATTTTATCAAAATCGGATGCATAGTTCAATTACAGGGACAATCAAAAGTATTCCGTTACATTACGGTCATTGGGGAAAAAATTTGTTTCAAATGCATTTTAATGGTGCTACACTCATTCGAAATAATAAAATTGATATGCATCTATAAAGTACATATTATAATATACATTGTGCATAATCTGTGGTGCAAACAACATTTATTATTGATTTAGAAGGCCACACAAAAGTATTCCATTACTTAATGGTATAGGGAGAACATTGTTTGGTGCGCATTTTAATTATAATTAACTACTTACAATTTTATCAGATTGATATATGAGAGAGATATTTTTAAAACTTCATTATCGTACGAACGCACTTCATTAGCTACGCTTCATTTGCATTTTCCAACTTGTTCTATTTAAAATTATCAGGCATTCTTATTAAGTGAGAATCTGTCGCATCAATTTCAAAAAACCATAATCTTCAATCCGCAAAGAATTTGTAGCTTTAAAATTATACATTATTGATCCCTTTTAAAACAGAGGAAGCTTCTCGGAACTTGGTAAGCGGATTACATACTCCGAAAGGACGGTTTGAAGTGAGAGTGAGTCATGCTTCAAAAGAATCAAATTTTAATCTCTGTAGTTGAAACACGGGAACTTTCGAAGTGCTAGTGGCTATTCAAATCCTTAACTGAAGTTCGAAAAATTTTGTATTGCGATAATATTTTACATACAAAAATATTTTTTATAACCAGTGTTCTTGCTGACATTTGACCAACGTTAGTAATTTGGCTAATTAAAATAAAAAACATTCGCCAAATGAAAAAAGTACAGTATAACCTCGCTAATTCGGACCCCGTTAATCCTGATCGGTTTTGTCAAATTTTTTTTTTCAATTTTGAGAAGCGTTTTGGCTAATTTTCATAACATTAACTTGTTTCATCATAATATTCTGAATAAACAAAAAATTACAAACTTTTTTATTGCAAAGTAAATTTTTTTGCTGTCTGTAAATAATCAATAAGTTAAACATAAAGGTGATTTTCTGTAAGTAAGTTTTATTTCATTTCCTTTTTTTCTAATTCTCCGAATAATCCGGATTGGGTCTGGTCCCAATTAATCCGAATTATCGGGAGTATTACTGTATTTGCAAAATAGATTCGCAGTGTAGCACTAAAAAACTATCTTTAATCTTTTAATGTACCCCCTTTTTTTTCAATATGTTCCAAAAAAAAAATCTAAGTTTTTATAACTGTGACAACGTTTTTTATTAATCTCATTTATTAATTATCTATTATTAATATTAATATTAATTTATTTATTGCCTAATTAATTTAACTATCCTCTACAAATATATTAAAAATATGTAGAGATGCATATGTATGAAAAACAAAAAAGAAAAGAAAAAAAAAGCAAAAATTGAGCATTAGCAATTTGGCGAATCTCGCTTGTTTGCTCACCAAATGAAGAATTTAATCGCAATTTGTCACACTGGCGAGCGGCAGCGAGAACCCTGTTTATAACCCTCGCGTCAGTAAATAAAAATGTCTTAAAAGAGAAGTGAGTCGAAATAAATTGCATGAAAAGACAGCTTTACGATATTAGTAATTCATTTATGTAATTAAGTCTGTAGCATAGTGCCTAGCTACTCTTCTTTAAGAATACTCTAGCGGGGGCGAGATTTTTGCAATCGTGGTGTCGTGAATTCTAACAGTTATTTATAAATACGACCGACACTGTCATTCCTTTAAACTTCGAAAAATGAATATATATCTCCAATACTTTTTTTGCCATGGTTATTTTTATAATGATATGTAAATCGGATAACTGTGGTCGTTTAGTAGCTACACTATATAGTCAATGGTGACCGGCTTCTAGCAGTTTTTTACATTTTGTTAAATATCTAGAAAATTACATGAGGAATTATTCTAAAGCTCCAGGTGTGAAAACATAATAGTACAGGTCATATATTGTCGTGAAGACTTTTCCCGAAACCCCACAGGGGACCGTCAACACATTGAAACAGAACGAAGATCTTTTGGATAACCATGTCAAAACTTATGTAACAAACTCATTCAAATTGCAGATTATAATTAAGTGACTTATTGTAATAAACTGTGTTCGTTCGAAATGCATAGTTCAGTACATCTCACTAGTGTACTGCAAAAAGTTAAAGTAAGCTGTGTAATGCAACACTATCTACAATACAATTGTTCAAATAATTTTCCTTGATAACAATTTAAACAAAACACAACCATTAAACATTTCTACATTTTTATCCTTTGACCAATAAATCTCACGCAAGACCTATTTCATTGAAATAATAAAGTACAAAAAATATCTTAAAAATATAAATATCTTCAAAATAGCTGTAATACTGTATGATATTTAATTTTTTAAATACATTGCTATGTTTGAGTACATCGGGTCGATACATGAAAAAGTTCAATCCTGAATTGCGCAACTCTATCTATAAAACTACAATTCTCACAACTCCAGCATTTAGCGAATTAAACATTTCTTTAATCTTTTACAAATAAATCCTTTACCAGACCACATAAAAGACGATAAAATATAAATAAATAAATAAATAAATCCAGGAAATGAAAATTTCAAAAGTATCTGCGATATTGTCCGATATTCACAGCTTTGAAAAGGATTAAATCAGATTAGAAGAAAAAATCTTCCATCATAGCTTAATATTATCATTCTTCAGTTTTACTATCAAGGTGAAAAGAAAATAAGTGATTCGAAAATCTGTTGCTTTTAAAATACTAGATTGCATTTAAGAGGATCTTAAAAAGTATTTACAACTTGATTAATGATTGTAAGTGAAGCCTCGGCTGGATTAAATCAGTAATTGGCTGATAGTTAATTCTTAACTTTTACTTTGAATGGCATACCAGAAAGGCTTTGGATTGTTTTCTAATAGAGAAGAATGGACGTATACGTAAAATTTCTGTCGATAACATCATACAGGAGATATCATTGCTTTATTTATACTTTTATTTTTTGTTCTTTTTTATATTAAGGTGAGAAGAAGATAACTGACAGAGATGACAGCCCCGGGCACAGAGATGATAAATGATTTGAAACCCTGTTATTTTAATACCCTAATAGCATGCATGGTCACAGTGACGTCACAGTGACGTCGCTGTGAGTCACTTTGGTCACATCACATCTGTGACCAAAATGCCACCACTCAGTGACGTCACATTGTGACTGAGATGTGACTTTCTTAAAATTCTTTAGAAAATTATAAATATCCTTTAAAACTTGTTATTTACTTTAAAAAACATGTTTCTGGCAATTTAAACAGCTTTGCTTTTGTCACAGTTTCGTCACAATGTTAATGTCAAATTAGTCACAAATGACACATTTTTCACAAATTTGTCACATTGTAACCACTTTGTGAAACGTCACAAAAAAGCTCTAAAACGGCCATAACGACTTCACATTTTAGTCACTGTGACTTCACATCGACGTCACGTGACGTCACATCGACACTCGGTGGTAGAGGTTTGCACGGGCCCGGGCTTGGCCCGGGGCCCGTACCCGCCCCGGCCCGCGGTCCGGGCCGGGCCGGCGGAATCGTTTCGAATTTCCTAACGGGCCGGGCCGGCAAAAAAATTGAACAGGCCAGACGGGCCGGGCCGAGCCAAAAAAAAAAAAAAAAATTCTAAAATATGAGCTATTTTCAACGAAAATGGTTTTAACGAGAATAAGTATAAATGTCGCCATACTAGTTTGACAGCATCAATATAAAAATGTATAGTGTATCGGCATCGGAGAATTACATTATGTGTAACCCGTTTTAATATTTTTGTAGCTGACTCATGCCGGTCCGAGATCACGCTTGCATTATTTTTCTACATATAGACTGGCCGGACTGGTACTAGACTTAATTATTGGCAGAAAACATGATTTGTAAAATTATTAACAGCGATAAAGAACTTATGTTAGTCTTCGGATATATACTTCTTGATGATTTTTAAATTAATTTCTCAATAAAGCGAAAGTTTGACACATTTTCTGATTAATTTTAAAATGTAAAAGTATAAAAGTGATAAGCCTAACTATTAAAGGGATTTGGACTCGAATGGCGTTTTTCATTTTTGGTAAATAAAATACTTGTATAACCTTGTTGAGATATAATAGTTTCTCAAATGATTGCAGGTTTTTCTCCCTCCCTTTGCTATTGCTTCCGGAAATTCTATTCAAAACGCTAATTATGACAGTATTTTATTTGTTTGCAGTATTCTTAAATTGCTTGTATCAAAAAATAGATAACGCCATTCGATTATATAGTTTCTGAATAAAGATATCTGCTAATCTTATGCGTTTCTGAGAAGAAAAAATATGAATTTAGAAATGTATCAGAAAGGAGCTTCTTTGAATTTAAGAATGAATTTGGATTTGAAATCCGAATAAAATGATATAGAAATATATTTATAAATCTTCTTTTATTAAACAGCTTCAAAATTAACGATGTTTTTAGCTTTCTTTCTTTTTTCTTTTATTCTAAGCCATATTAATTTTTTAATGAATCTTTATTCGAATGTTGAAAGCCTAAGAATCTAAGTAATCATTAATGTTGTTAATGTATATTTGCTGTAAAATATACTGTAAAATCATTCCATAGATATGTATGCAGTATTCTTTAAAAGAATCTTAGTTATATGATAAAAATCTGATTTTTTTAAGAAATCGTAGAAATTGTAACGGGCCAAAATGGGCTGGGCCGGGCCTAAAATATAAAAATCTAAACGGGCCGGGCTGGGCCCGGGCCTGGGGGCCTACCACGAGCGCGTCGAGATCCTTCCGAAGTGGGAAGAACCGCAAGTCGAATTTCAATGTTTCGCGGAAAAAAAGTCCGATGCACAGTTTAAGCGCTACCATGAAGAAATCGGGTAAGCCTGTCGATTTTCATTCAAAGAAGCGTCGAAAACAACCTGATTGACAACTTTATTTCGAGCTAATTTCCACGGTCGTTCCCTCCTTTTCTCCCCTTTGAAAACATAAAAGAAACGTTAGCTATTGCTATTCGTGTTTATTAAAAATGTCATCAATACACGCCTAATTAAAATATTTTCGTAATCTTTTTTTTAAACGAATGTGAAATATTTAGAATTTTAGCTGTTAAAAACTCAAAATCATACGACAGGTAGTTTTTTAGAAATTGTAAAATAAAAAAGAAATTTGCTTTTTTTGATTAAGCCAAGGACTTTCCTTTAAAAATTAATAAAAAATTAACACGTTGTTCTAGAGATATTTAATAATTATCATAAGAAAGGCCTTATTTTAAACTTAAAAACGGTATGAAAATAATATATTTTTAAGTTTTTGTTAGTTAAATACAAGCATAAATGCTCAAAAATTTAAAGAAATTTTGTTGAAATATAAAATAAAAGTAAAAATATTTTAGTTTTTTAACTCGTTTTAAATGACAATAATAAACGTACTTTGAAAATATCACATGCAACTTTTGATCAATTTATTTATTTATTTATTTACTTATTTATTTTTTTGTCTCGGGTACGTTGCATGTTTAAAATGAAAATTTAATGCAAAATTAAGTAAAAAATCTAATGCAAATTTATAAAAATAATTGCTGTACATATAAAATACAATTTAATAAAATAATATATAATCTTATTAATTTCCTTTAAATAAACAGTGTGTTATACCAAGAAAACTCTTATTATACAATAGCTCTCTCTCAAAAAAAATAAAAATAAAAATAAATAAATAAAAATAAAAATAAATAAATAAATAAAAATAAATAAAAATAAAAATAAACATGGAGTGCATACTAGAAAAATAGTTGACTAAATATTTTTTGCTAAAACTTTTTCACAGTAAATGCAACATTTTTGCAAATATTCTAGTTATCTGAGAACTATCAATGTTTACACAAATAAACTATAATTATTCAAAATTTCCAAGTGTTTATATATATATATATATATATATATATATATATATATATAGAATTAAATATTGTATCAGTTTTAAGGTTTATTTTTTGTTGCACAAGTAACAAAATTCCTTAGTAACATTGATGAATAATTTCCCTCTTAATAAATAAATAAATAGATAATATATATATATATATATATATATATATATATATATAACTTTGGAAAGTATTGCAGGCTTTTGAATAAGTTTAGATACTATATTTTTGATACCGCATACTTCATTGGATATAAAATAAATTGTAAGGTTTCTAATAACATCAAAAACAATGTATTTTATAGTAATCTTACAATGATTTCCAAAAACTTCGAAAAGATATATAAGTATAATATATATATGTATATATATATAACCATTAATTGTATTTCAATATATGAACCATTGAATTTAATAGAAAAAAATTTCAAAGCTTTTCAAAATTTCACAACTCTACATCTTTTTTCCCTTCCAATTATCCAGTGAAATTTGCCTTATCAAAATTATAGTATCTTTAATATTTTCAAAAGTTAGTAGTACTTTCCTAATTTGTTTTTCCATTTTTTTTTTTTAATATTTTAATTTTTTTACTAAACGGAAATTCTCAATGGATAATATTAAAATATTGTATGCATGGTTATATTTACATAATACAACAAGTTATTAAAATTGATGCAACATTTAATAATAATTTTAAAAAACAGATTTTAAATTTTGGATAATTTTATTTGAGTAAACAACGATAGTCCACATGGCCTTAAATATTAGCATGAATGTTATAATTAGTACAGAGATGTTTTAGTAAGAATAATATACGGTCAATTATTTTTCGGGTATGAAGTGCTTGGTCACACACTATCAATTATTTATGCAATAATTGCATAATTAATTTTCTAGGTATTGCGCATTGTTTATTTAAAGCAGATTAATAATATTCTGCTTGATAAGAGTAATGTTTTAATAAATATTTCAATCATTATTTTTTTTTATTAGTATTATACTTTTTATTTATTTTTTTATTTAATATTTCATTCTGAAAAGACTGCGTACCACCAAGAAAAATCAATCTAAATCTACAAAAAATTGTTTGCAGTATTTGCAAAAGACTTATATTATTAGTGTTTATAATTAGTTTTCAAAGCTTATAAAATTTTCCCAATTCTTTCATATTTAAGTAGAACTTCTTGAAATTTTGGATCATTCATATGTCCATATATTTATTTAACAAGAATTTATAACACTTTTGTTTTCATATCACCTAAAAATTTAAAATAAGGCCTTTTTTATGATAAATATTAAATATTTCTAGGTTAACATGTTAATTTTTTTATTAATTTTTAAAATAAAGTCTTTGCTTAATCAAAAGAGAGCAAATTTCATATTTATTTACCCATTTTATAAACAATTATCCGTCGTATCCATTTGAGCTTTTTACAGCTGAAAATATGAACATTTCACTCTTATTTTTAAAAAAGATTATCAAAATATCTTAATTAGACGTGTATTGACAGCATTTTTAATAAAGAGCGTAAGCTATATTTACAGCTATAACACGGATATCCGATAGTGAGATTTTCATTCCACGCAGTTCTGAGGGGTCGGGGATTTTTTAGGAGCTTACGATGACATTTATCCGACGGGAGATTTTCCGCTGGTGTCATAGTACCAATACTCAAGGTCGTCGGGATGCAACTTCACATTGGACGTCTTTCCGAGAAAAGGTGAAATACGATTGCTTTGTGGTAGGCCCCCTGGAAATTCCGGCCCGTGCAGACCTCTAATCAATGGTCACAAAGTCACGATGTGACTTCACAACGACGTTGCAGTGACGTCACCATGTTTTACGGGTAATACAGTAAAACCCCGATAATTCGGATTAATTGGGACCAGATCCAATCCGGATTATCAAAAATCCGGATTATTCGGCGAATTAGAAAAAAAAAAATGAAATCTAATAAAACATTCTTACAGAAAATCTCTTTTATGTTAAACTTATTGAATATTTACAGACAGTAAAAATGTAAAGTAAAGAATTTAAATAAGAAAGCTTAATGTATTCTTCCAAAAAGATTTCAGAAAAAGTTTTTTATATTCTGAATATGACCAGTGTTCTCGCTGTCGCTCGCCAATGCGCCAAATTGCGACTAAATTCTTCATTTGGCGAGTAAACAAGCGGTTAGATTCGCCAAATTGCTAGTGCTCAATTTTTGCCTTTTCTTTTTCGATTTTCATATATATGCATATGTGTATATATATGTATTTAATCTATACATATTTTTTATATTTGTAGCAGATAGTTCAAATTAGATTAATAGGAATCGCCGTCACAGTTATAAAAACTTGGGTTATTTTAGAACATATTGAAAAAAGAGAATACACATTAAAGGATTAAAGTTTTTTTTTTTGGGTGGGGGGGCTACAAAACGAATCTATTTTGCTAATATTTTTCTCATTTGGCGAATGTTTTTTTATTTTTAATTAGCCAAATTACTGACGTTGGTCAAATGTCAGCGAGAACACTGAATATGACGATGAAACAAGTTAATGTTATCGAAATTGGCCAATCACTTCTCAAACTTGAAAAAAAAATAGCCAAACTGATCCAGATTAACGGGGCCCGAATTAGCGGGGTTCTACTATATTGCATTTTAAAGGATCTGTAACCCTTTGCAATAAAATTATTTCTCTCAGGCACAGACATCACTTACATTATTTATTTGGTTGACACCACTTTTTCTGTTAAAAGAAGCATTTTTATTCGCATTTTGATAAAATATGCAAGAAAAATTTACAAAAAAAAAAATTACTTTTAAAATACAGTGATGTAACAGGTATCTCCTCGTTCAAGAGTCGGGGATATTGTTCATTAGAACAATACTTCGTGCCCACAACAGGTATAGTTACCTATCCCAAACTATATATTTTATGTTCAATCTAAGACTTTCTCTATTACAGTGTCCTTATCTCATGCTCACGGTATCCACCCATAAAATCAAAAACAATCCACTTGCCCTTTCTCGCTGCTTGCTCATCGACTAAGCATCACAGGAGATTATTTTTTGTTCGCCACTCTTGTTTCTCACAAATCTATTATAATCCAAATTCTGATATATAACAACCTTTCTGATATTTTCTTTTATATAATAGATCTTTTCACGCAATACAGAAATAGTATTCACTTATCCCATAGATAAGAAACACAAACCATGATATAGAGATAAATGCAATGTATAAACACATTAATTAATGTCATTTTCATTAGGCACACGTTCATTAAAGCCAGAACCCTGATAATCGGTTTATCTTATTTTTTATTTTTTTGTTTTTTTATTTATTTTTATTTTTTTCATAAATTAAAAATACATCCTATCAACAAGACTCGTATATTAGTTTCACTAAAACCAGACTTTTTTCGGTACTTACGTATTAACGCCACTGCAGCAGAAGTCTCGCTGATGTGCCAATAAAAAGCAATATTCTTGTTCGCACGCGCACGCAGTTATCTTTTGTATTTCTAGTTGCCTTGTTGTTTGCTGATTTTTAACGTCAATTTTTAGTGCTTTTTTATTTTTATTTATTATTATTATTTTTTTTATTTTATTTTATTTATTTATTTATTTATTTATTTATTTATTTATTTTTTGCACATTTTTTGATGCCATTTTCTTGTTCGCATGCGAACAACAAGATTGCTCCTTATTAGCGCAACTTCTGCTGTGGTGGCGTTAATACGTAAGTACCCTTTTCTCTTTTCTTTTCTTTTCTTTCTTTCTTTTTTTTTTCCATTTTATTTTTCCGTTTTTCTTTTATATTTATCGAAATCCAACTTTACAAGAAAAAATCTTTCCCATTTTTACCAAACAATATATTCATTATGCAAATCGTATAGAAAAAGAAAAGAAAAAGAGAGAAGAAAATACATTAAGAAAATATGCAATTCAACAACGGCAATATACATATCCCATCCAACAATGTATATTCCGTTCGATCATCCCACATTTGAATATAAATTAAACGTCCCTTCAATACGCTCTTCAATTTTGGATAATTCTATACTGGACTATCGAAGCAACGAGGTGAGTGATCGATTTATGCAGCAAACTCCCTATAAAGTTTGTCCTGAAGTTCTATCGATTGGGTAACGGCCCCAGGACAGTGAGGGAGTGAAAGTTTTTTCCGTTATTTATCTTAAGAAGAATACCAATGAAGTGGACGTCATGTTTTTAGGAGTCGTCATTTTGTTGTTAGTGCAAGTATAGATGAGAAAAAAGCATTAACCTTTAAAAGCCAATGTTTCCAAATGGGAACATTGCATTGTTTGTAATACAAAACATATATTTTCCAACATAATAAAGATGTTCTTATTTTTCCTATAAAATATAAGATTGATTTCCCCTTTTGGAATAAAAAATATTTATGTTTAAGCATTTATTATAAGTATAAGGCAAATGTAAATTCATTAATTCGCATAAAAATATATTTGTTTTTATCATTTTCTCTATATTATTTACATTTGACCGCTAGGTATCTAAATGTTTCTGTAATTCGAAAAATACTCAAGAACAATATACAATAGCATATAGTGGAAAATAATTTATTATATTTGCGTAGGTTGTGAAACAATAATCATGTTCCAAAATTCGAACTCTGAAATGAAAACAGCCAAAAAGACTACAGAAATATTTTTATTATTATTATTATTATTTAAATTTGCATGCATAAATTAAAACATTTAAAGCTGTAATATAGGAAAACAAAATTATAGTTACATTGCGATATTAATTCGGCGTGGAAACGGTTAAATACAAATCTTGTAACAGACATATATTTTGGGAGTGAATTAAGAATATTTTAGAGTTGATTTTTTAAAAATTTGTACACAGTAAGTAATTTTGAGTATAGCATATTTCTTTAAGGTAAAAGAATGGAGATTTTCGATGAAATTTGTAAAAAGTATAAATCCGCCGAAATAAGAATACTTGGCCAGAAATAAACCGATTTAACATTCTAGCCTCTGAGGATATTTTTGAATTTTTATAAGAATGCTTCTAAATCCTATGATATATTTAAGAATTTAATCGGTGTGTTGATTACGTAAATTGAAGGGATGCCATATTCCAACATTCTGTTACATTTCAAATTATTATAGTGTTTTTACCTGTGGCTGTTTTACTATAATTTATGGAAACGAGAAAAGCACTGATCAGACGCTTAAAAGAGTTTTAAAAAGTATTGTACAAGAGGTCGCAATTAGTAACATCATCCTTCACCAGAAAAAATGAGCGAGAGCGAGTCGCCTGTACACAAGAAAAAACAGTGTGCTTTCGTAATTTGGCGATTTCGAGAATTTTTTTCCTCGCCAAATGAAGAATTTTACCGAGATATGACCCAAAGGCAATCGGCAGCGAAACTTAGATTCAAAAACATAGAAAATGTCTAATTTTTTTTTATGGCAGTAGGCAGTATAAGAAAAGAGGGTCCTCAAGTGAATACCAGGCTCTGTGGCTCTCTTTGGCTCAATTGGGTTCTGTGAGTTAAGGGTGTATTCGAAAAAACGCTTTTCCATCTTCAGCAGCTCGAAATTTTCCGATACAATTTCAGACACATTTTTAAAAGTAGAATCATGAAACTTGCTGGGGGGATTCTTGAAGGGACGTATGAGGTGCCGAGTAAAGTCTTTTTACGCTCAATTCATTAGAATTTGATTTATAAGCAATTAACTTTTCTGGAAGACCCTTTTTCTCGTTCCCTTATCTCCCACTTCGGAAAAATCGGTTCAAATTGCCGTTTTTGATTGCTTTTTTTGCAATATTTTGTACACTTATCAAAGAATTGACCTTTACGGCACCTTGTGCACTTTCTAAATAAGAGAATCTGCGAGTTTCATGTGTTTGAGAGCAAAAGTGAATTCAAAAATAAATCGGAAAACAAGCAGTTTGAATCGAAATACACCCTTAAACCGCAGATTGCAGCTACTGGAATTGGAACAATTGGTGAAATGATCGGTAGCGACTTGTAAAATTAATAAATAAAAAATATGAAAAGTAATTTTAAGGAAATTTAAACTATTGATGAATATTAACACCAAATATCAGTACGAGCGTTAGTGTTTCCAGACAATGTGGCGAAACGCGGGACTTGGAAACGGAAAAAGCAGAACGATTTACAGTTTGTTTTATTCTAATAAATTTTTACATGACTTAATGAGATATACTTCGGAGCTGACAACTAGAAAGGAGTCTACGTCCATTAGAGATGGAGTCGGGATCGACCTGAATCCGGGCTAGAAACGGAGTCAAACTTATAAAATAGAAAAAAAAATTGTCTCTCACAAAAGAAAAAAAATAATTTAAAAAAAAAAAAGAAAGAAAAGAAAAGAAAAACGAAAAGAAATTGTAGAAAAGAAGAAGAAACGGAAAGAGAAAAAGCAAAAAGGAGTATTTAAAAGTTACTATACTCTAAAGAATCGTTAGGTTAAACACCTTTTAAAAACGTTTCATTCATTTCACAAATTTGTCTGGGAATGCCGTCAGGAGCTGCTAAAGAATCTTTATTTGACTTTTAACCGTCGTAATAAAGCTATTCTGCCGTCACAATTTGCAATGCAAATGGGGGATAAGAATGAATAGCATTGTCTTATTCAAACTGTGTTGGCTGCAGGGCAAAAGAGAGAGAAATAACGTCACTCACAGATCGATATACCCATTACCAGGGGTCCAACCCCCGAAAAGAGAAAGTATCGATCTATTTTCGTTCGAGGACAAAAGGGGATCAAAGGATAAAGGTGGAAGTCCAAATTCTTTATTGAATCTTTACTTTCTCTTAGTCAGTTGTGTGATAAACTAGTGAAAATGCAGATCAGGGCTCTCAATTTCAATTTTGCTGGTCATTTTAATTTTCAACTAACTTTATCTTTATTAACCGTTTAAACGCCAATGTTCCCAAATGGGAACATTGCATTATTTGTAATACAAAACATATATTTTCCAACATAATAATTATCTCCTTATTTTTCCAATAAAATATAAAATTCATTTGAAGTTTTGAAAAAAAAAATATTTATGTTCAAACATTTATTACAGTTATAAAGAAAATGTAAATTCATTAATTAGCATAAAAAATATATTATTTGCTTTTATCGTTTTCTCTATATTACTTACATTTGACTAGTAGGAATCTAAATGTTTTTGGAATTCGAGAACAATATGCAATAGAATATAGCGGAAATTAATTCGTTATATTTGCATAGGTTTTCAATCAATAATCACGTTCCAAAATGCGAACACTGAAATGAAAACAGCGAAAAAAAACTGCATAAATAATTTTTTGGGGTATTTTCTAAATGTTTATGCATAAATTAAAACATTTGAAGCTGTAATATAGGAAAAACAAAATTATAATTACATTGCGATATTAATTCGGCGTCTAAACGGTTAAATAATGGCTGACCCATCCATTATTTTCGGACTCGTGGTTAGAATCATAAATGAATCTCAAATTTGCACAATTTCATATCCTTGAAATTTGTACGTTTTTATATCTTTACCTCCATTTTATGCGAATTTATATTTTTAAACGAAAAAAAAATGCTTGTGCTATTTTATATTTTATTTTCTGCGTAATTTTATTTTTGAAGTCTATGCGTACCCAAAGCTAGCAAAATCGTGATGAAACAATCAGGTTTTTACTGATTTCGTCGAACTTTTCAAAATTTTTAGTTTGTAAAAGTTATTTCTAGTTTACTATTATTTTCTATTATATATTTCTATTTTATATTTACTATTATATATATTTCTATTTTAGTTACTTTTAGCGTACAGAAAATATCTTCTTCGTGAGGCACGAAATTATCTGTGTTTTTGAGTGTATTTAATAGGCTTAAATTTGTACTTTTAAAAAACAATTACATCATTAATTTACACAAGGTTTCAGCTTTAAGAACATATTTTTTATTTGTTAGATGCCTGTAAAATTACACGCTGGGAGAGTACAAAAGCAATAAGGAAGATAAACGTTTTCGAGAAAAAGCCCTTTTAAATTTTTGTTTTTGAAGAGTTAACTGAATATATATTTTTTAATTGATTGCGACATTTGTGACGTAAGAGTACGATTTTTCAGAATATGTCTTCTGTTTTAAACTTTACAAAGTGGTTTGGCCGATGGAAGTTAATAAATAATGACAAAACTCTGCTCAAAATTCCCCCTTTTGATCGTCATTTCTTCGCCATAAAAAAATAAGGCATCTGCTCATGTACAAGTGTTTTTTTTCCTTCTTGAAAGAACAGATATGAATTTTTAATGGTGGAAACTGAGTACTATAGCTTGTTTCTGTGAGTGTAAAAAATAAATTGTGTCTGTTTTATATTAATTGATTTTCGATTCTATTGCTTAAGACGCAACACTAGTCTCTGAAAAAGACCCGGATGATAATGTTAATTCTATGGGGGTGTTATTTTCAAGTATTTTGTTCAACTCCTTTTTTTTTTTTTTTGCATAGAATAGCTGAATACCATCTTCAACTGGGCTAGTTTTTACTTTTTCGATTTTGGTTATATTTTTTACATATATTAGGATATAGTTTCAATTTCAGAACCGGTTCCAACCAGTTCCAAAAGTTCAAATATTTTTTTTAAAGAAAAATCTTAAACCAAAATAGAAAAAATTAAAACTAGCCCGGTTGAAGATGGTCCCCAAATATCCTATGAAAAAAAAATGTAAAAATATTTGTGGCGCTTTAAATGAAAACAGAATAATGCATTTAAAGTTTTGTTTTATTAAGTCTTCATGCTAACTAAAACATGTTTTAGCTATAATTTATATTAAGTCTAAAAATATTTTTTATCACCAATCAGTTGACTTTTTTGAAAATATTGGATATATTTAAAAAATACCGGATATATATCAAAACATCAGATTTTTTTTTTTTTTTTTTTTTTTTTTTTTTTTAAATTTTGGATATTTACAAACCTTGTTTTCACATATATGCGCCAAGATGAAAATATTAATAATAAACTTATTTATTGACTGCAATGCGACAAAATTTGATTTTACGAGAAAATGCTATTCGCACATTCTTCCCATTTCTACAAGACAAAATCTTTCTTCATACCGATCGAAAAGAATTCGAATTTCCGGCACAATCTTTATTTCAGATTTTCGAGTACTTCATGTTTGTTTGTTGCTATCACAAACACAGCTGTTCATGTCAACAATGTTCAAAAACGGAACATATAAAGTGGCACTTCAAACATGTTTTCAATAAGTATGAAGGAATTTTTTTCAGCTGGGAATTATTTTCTAATGCTTTAATTATAAATTCCTTTAGTTTTTATTACTGTTATTGTTATTAATCTAGTAATAATCTAATAATACTTAAAAGTATGCAATTCTCTATTTATTATCTTGTCTATTATCTATTAAATGTATAAAAGCAAAGGGCAATTCCGATAATTCTGCTTATAATTTAAGTTCTACTTGATGGATTTCGACGAAATTTATACTGTTAGATAATTTTTCACCGATTGTTTTAGTACGTTGCATATTCTTATATTGTTCTTTACCAAATTTTACTGTAATTGATCAACAGAAAGAGTTGATCCTTAACAGCCCAAATTTTACCAGACACATTACCTATCAATTTTATGTATAATTGTTATTATATTAGTATTAACACTTTTTAGACGATTATTATTTTATAAGAATATTAATTACAATTTTATTGTTAAATATTTTATATTTCATTAAAAAAGGAAAATCTTGAGCATTTACTCAGTAAAATATTAACACTACGAAAACGCTAGCATTTTTTTTTCCTTTTCACTAAATAATTCAGCAACACTGGCATTTAAAAAATAATAATACCAGCATGCTAATAATAATTATTTTTTTATTCTAAAACCATTATAAATTGAAAAATATCGAACTAAAATTTCAAAGAAAATTAGTTGAAACTGACATACAACAATAAGAACCAAAAAAACTTTTTAAAACACCAAAAATAAAATTAAGAACATCCTAATAATGTTGTAAGATTTTTTTTGGGGGGGGGAGAGGGGGGGGTTGAATTACACACTTCGAAATAATGGAATTATATGTAATTTATTTTAAAATATAAATAACCAAACATTAGTTAATTTACTTTGAAAATCGAAGTAGAAGCAATTATCTGTAATATGTTTATCGATATGTAGTCACCGAATGATATTTTTAATGGCAACAACATAAACGTTGCATGCTAATCAAGGTTTCTTTATCTTGAGTTTTTAAAACTTGTCAAAATTCCCGCTTTTCGATGGATGGGGGTGGGGAGAAATAAATTCGCTCCTTTGAAAGCTGTATTTAATGTAATTATCTGACTTAGTCATCCTCACACTAGCGACAAAATGGCGACACTTGGGAACACGGGGCCTGCAAGCAATATAGTTCCTGTTCCTCTTAAAATAAATACTGAAAAAAAAAGTCCAACCGCTCATTGTCCCGGGGCCATCTAATCGATAAAACGTTGGGAAAAACTTTGAATAAAGTTTGTTGGCATCGATCACTCACTTCGTTGATGAGGTGGGACCATAAATTTATCCAAAGTTGGAAAATACATTCCAGAGATGTTTAATATGTATACGAATTCAAAATGATTGAACGGAATTTATATTAAACTAAAATTATAGATGTTAAAATTGAAACTAGTACATTTAAAAATTAATAACTACGTTTTAAGAAACAGATCAACATGTTTCATAAACACAATCGATCATATTATCAAGATCAATACTGATAAATAAATTATATTTTTACAAATATTTGAAAAATAAGCTTTATAAATGCAACCACGAGACCAAAAATATAATGAAAGCAAGTAAAGGAGTAAAAAATATCATCTGTGATCATGAAGCATTTTTTTTTTCTTTTTTTATCGTGTTATCCTCTCAGAGATAAACATTTTTATTTTTATTAATCTTCTCAGCGCAATGAACTTTGATATATCCGTTCAATAATCCGTAGTTTTCACTGCAATAAAAGTAATGTTTAATTTAAAATAATTCTATGAGTATAATTAAGTTTTAAAACATTGAGCAATGGTTAATACTGTGAAAGATTATATTCATATAAGTAATTAATTTTCATTCATCATGTTGAAAAAATAGTCATTTTTAATATTAAAAAAAATATATGCTGAAAACAATAAAATTTTTGCCTTTTTGCTGGCAATCAGAGGTTTAACAGCAACTGCTTTCAATATACCTGTGTTCTCGTGGTCGTTATTATTGCTCTGATGAGGCGACGATATTCACGAAATGCAATGAAACATTTCCTCTACTCAATATGGTTTTATTGACAACACAATTCCAAAGAACTAGAAAATCCCCCTTATCCAGTGAGGAGACTTAAAAAAAGCCAAATACTAAACTTCAAAAACTAGTTCTCATGGTACTTCAAGAAAAGTTGCAAAGACATAACGAAGAAAAATGTGATATGCTCAGTATCAGCAAATACAGACCTCTCATCTACGTTCACGAGATGAAGGGTTGCGTCAAGACTATGGAAAATTTTGATGCTCTGGCCTGTTGAACTTCAAATAATTGAAGAAAAATGATGATTATGTGCAACTTCCCACGCCTTCAGCTTACAGTGAGAAAGTTCCAATGAAAGAAAAAGTAATTATAGGACGTCTTCAACATTATGCACTGCATATACCTTTAAATGAAAGACTATTTTACGACCCAATACTTCGGTATATCTCAGGACCAAGACAGACACTGGAGATAGTGCTAATGACAAGTAGATAATTGCAAAAAGTCTACTTTTTAATGTTTGAAAACAATAGTAATAATTAATATAACTACATGCAAATTGTTATTTTCTACACATTTTAATATATATAATATTTTTATTATTTGTAAATTACCAATAAAGAGGAAATGTCATAAAAATATTTTACATGAGATTCTACTTGTTCTCCAGAATTTGAATGGAAATTGATAACATGCCTTCATTTTTAATTAATAATAAATAATAAATTAATGTATATTTGTCTTTGAAATTTATAATATGAACCCTCATCGACTAAACCTACAATCGAATAACGGGGAAAGTTTCTTCTAAATTGATAGTTTCTTTATGTAAATGTGTTTTGCATTTTCTCAGCATTTACACCAGCTGGAACGTTATCCTTTTTCCATTCACCTGTTCATTCATTTATATACATAAAACATCGAATAACCCAGATTGGACGAAACACCTGTTTTTTTCTCACTTGCAGTTACCTTTTTTCGTCCTTAACTAATAAAAAATACATAATACGGGTACAGTAATAGAGTTTTTCTCGTATTCTTCCAATATAAGTTATCTCCCTCTTATAAAATATAAAAGCTGGTAAAAGTATCAGAAAGTGCTTTGTCACATCATTTCTATTCAAGATATGCGATATCATCAAGCTGACTTTAAGAACAAAATTAAAGAATCTATTTTAACACCTTTTTATCTCGCTAGAATTGCACATGCGGGCATAAAAATGTGGGTAAAAGATGACAACCAAGTAATACTTTTCTTTAGTACTTCATTATTTTAGATTGGAATTGGAGAAGAAATAGCAAATGGAGGGAAAGTAAATTCAGGATGTTAAAAATCTGAATGATTTATTTTATTTTTTTTATTATTATTTATTTTATTTTATTTTATTTTATTTTATTTTATTTTATTTGCATCCAACAAAACAAGAAGGTTGCAAACGAGAAAAACTTTAAAGTTAAAATAAAAGCATAAGACAAAATACAAAATTTTATCTTGAGTTAATAGTAAATTATAATTTGAATTTTAAAAGTTGATTGTTTACTTAAAAGGAGATTAAAAATTAAAAATCTACATTTTATTCAACCTTCGAGTACTTTGGCTTGCATCCGTAGTCTCCATCAGCGAGAAAATATCCATCATCAGCTCTCCTATTCATGCAAATACCCTAATAGCATGCATGGTCACAGTGACGTCACTGTGAGTCACTTTGGTCACATCACATTTGTGACCAAAATGCCACTACTCAGTGACGTCAAATTATGACTGAGATGTGACTTCCTTAAAAATCTTTAGAAATTTATAAATATCCTTCAAAACATGTTATTTACTTTAAAAAACATGTTTCTGGCAATTTAAATATCGTCGATTTTGTCACAGTTTCGTCACAATGTTAATGTCAAATTAGTCATAAATGACACATTTTTCACAAATTTGTCACATTGTGACCACTTTGTGAAACGTCACAAAAGAGCCCTAAAACGGCCATAACGACTTCACATTTTAGTCACTGTGACTTCACATCGACAATCGATGGTCACAAAGTCACAATGTGACTTCACAACAACGTTGCAGTGACGTCACCATGCTTTACGGGTATAATTGTCTTCATTTAAGGCGGCAGAGTTTATTCTCGCCTCAAACAAAGTGACGCATTTGCATAAACTTTAAGGCAGTTGATGGAAAATTTATCACTGGTGAAATCTGAGATTGCCAGCCGAAAGTACCAGGAGTTTAAATAAAATGCATATTTTAAACTTTTAATATGCATGTTATTTATGATCACCTTCTAAGTTCTACCATGAACAGTAAATGTTCACATTATACAATCGGCTTTCCTTATTTCGAACTCGTCGGGACCACAAGAAATGTTCGAATTATCCAGAGTTAGAATTGTGGAAAATATGAAAATAAAACATATTTAAAGGAATAATATTACTAAAGAATTAATGTTGTAGTATTTTTTAAGTTTATGTCGGCTGTTATGATTAGATTGTGACTTAATATTAAATTAAAAGATATAAATACATAAACAAATTAAGAGATTGTGAATAAGCACAATGGAATAAGGAATATAAGTGTCATTGATGGACAGACGGGACACTAAAAAGAGGACATCAAATGCATGGGATTATATATATACTAGTTCAGAACAATTATGATGAAAATGAAAGAAAGAAAGCAATTTCAAGGATCTAAAGTTCGTGAGAAATTAAGGCAAAATAAAAATCCGGAATTCTCGTTAGTTCAAATTAAACGATGTCAAGACAAAATGAGTTCGAATAAATGAAAATTTTTAACGTTATTCTGCATTGAAAATTTTGGAACTTCACGTTTAATTCGAATTAAGCGAAGATTCGATCTATCCGATTTCGAATTAACGAGAGACAAATGTATTTTACTTAACAGGAAGTTATAAAGACTAGAAGACAGAGATACTTTTCATGCTCTTAGAGAGCCAAACTGTTCTCTTCTTATTATTTTTTTTATATTATCATTTTACACAACTATAAAAAATTTCAACAACAAAATAACAAATTTTAAGCGTTTCTCTAAACCATCCAGAGTATCTGCTAGAAATTCATACTGTAAGATATATTTTAAATGATTTAGTGCACAGTAGAGATGGGAAATGTTGTTATTTTTCGTTAACATGTTACATCGTTCCATTCTTTTACAGGTAACAGGTTCCAACAACCTGTTATTTTTATAACATGTAACTGACAGATATTTTAATTAGAAGGTGTTTTAAACAAAACGTTTTAAATAACTTTTTGACATAATTATAAATGCTGTATTATTCAAAATCAGTTTGTGATTAAACACTTAATTTTTGCGAGATAAGACTAAACTTAATTAATTATGATACTTTGAATTTCATGCATTTTTGGCATTTTCTGACACTTAAACAGGTTTTCCCAGTTATTGTGATTAAAACATTAGAAATTCATAAAATTCTAAGTATCATAATTCAGTAAGTTTTGAGCATACAAGAATAAATTTTTAGTGTTTTACTTGTTAGAACATGACATAATAAAGCTTATAGGACTCACACATTGGATAAAGTTTGTAATTTCTTATCTATTTAAAAATAATGTAAATTGGTTTTTATATGATGCACAGAAAAAGAAAATTTGAAACATTTTTACAGTTGGAACTACATCGCTAAAACTAACGGTTTAGAAACTAGTTATTGGTAAATGATAAGAGATACCCTGCATAGTAATAAATAGAGTTTAAACACGATTTCTAACAAAAAAATAAATAAATTTATACAGTATAGATTATGAAACGCCTTCCAACACATTTAGAATGCTGTAACAAAACTTGACAATTTACTAAGGTGGGATGGCGTCTTATTGAGCACTTTGGAAAAAAAAAAACATAATGCATTTGAAAACACGATTTCTGCTATTACCATGAGTAGTCGTTAAAATATGCGATTTTTTTTTCAGTACTGTATATGATCTACAGACATGTGTGCTTACTATATATAATATGCTAAAAGTTAGCTCTGTTAAAAGCATAGCACATTTGAAAATTTCTATTCAGCAATTTCAGCCAATAGACTAATATTATAGAAAACATTTGTTCGACCTTGCATATGATCTAAAACTTGTACAAACCAAGTAACATTTAAAAAGTAGTTAAACTTTAAAACGCATACCATTATTGAAAATGCACTTCCAGCAATTTTTGCTCATAGGTTTCAATAACTGCAATCAATTTTAATTTTCTTCTATATCCAAATACTTTTGTATGTTCTTATAAATAAGCGATAGATTCTATGCACACCATATTCTTTAGTAAGATCCTTGTAGTACACGACAGTGATGTATATAAATTTTAGTATGTTTTAAATACTGTAATATCATTAAAATACAGAGCGAGTGATTTTTCAACATACACCGTAAAGTGATGGAATTCTTCTGAGCGGTCCTGCAAACTTCCTTCTCAAAATCGAAAATGCCATACTAAATTCTAATAATACATATATCAATTTCATGGTAATCAGACTATATTTACACGAGTTAGAGCAAGGACAGACAAACCGAATTCATAAACACTTTTCAACTACATTGTAAAACATTATAAAAGAAAAATTGATCCGCGACTTAATAGCGGCCGCACATCAATCAACACATATTCAAAGTTAATTTCACAAGAACACAAAAATATTATTTATATTCTTTTAATCGAATGCAATTCATACAAATAAATTTCGCTCATACAAATATACTTTTCAAATTAATTACAACTGTACTAAAATTAAGTTATTTCACAAATTATGGAAAACTATTTCCTTTCTTTCTTTCTTTCTTTCTTTCTTTTTTTTTTTTTTTTTTTTTTTTTTTTTTTTAGCGAAATAAAATCACAGAAATAAAATCTTTTAACGCAAATGCAAAACAAAAATAATAAAATTATTTGGCGGGAAAACAAAATTTATATTGCCAAAATCTCCCCCCCCCCCTCTAAAAAATTCCATGAACATGTAGTAATAACCCTTTTAAATATTCAAAAACGAGTAAACCCTCCGTATCTTCCATCACCCCTCTAATATCAACATAGAATCTTTCCCTATTGAAAATCATTTAATACTTCCTCTTTCATTACTTCCGAAAACCATAAAGAATAAACAAACACTTTTAATAAGATGTCATTCACTCAGATAAAATTGTTATTTCTGTTATATTTATTATCAACATATTTTTTCAACTTAAAACACTTTTGTACCAAATGTTACAGTCGCAGCAGAAAATAGTTACATCAGAATTACATACCGATTACTTGGAATAAAATAACAGAAGCGATAACAGAAAAAACAACAAGACAGCCAAAAAAGAATAATAAAATAACCGTTTTTCCTCGCCAGTGAATGGCCAAAGAACTTAAAGGGAAAGAACCGAAGGCTTTGGAAACCGTAACTACTGAAATAGTGCAAACAGCTCTGCTGGATAACACGCTCAAAGGGGAAGATTCAATCGTTGGCTGGTTTAAAGCATCCGCCGATTCGCTATAAGCGTTTGAAATATGATTCTTTTTAAGCACAATTTTAAGCTCTTTTTTTTACAAATGCAGAAAACAAATTTCGGAAAATTTATTTTTATTATAATTTTAATGTATACTTCTAAAAAACGGTTGTTTCAAATCTTTATTTTTTAATACGTTGCTTAGATCGTGTTCTAAATTTAACAGGGACTTTCCGTTAACCTGTTATTAAATAATGAACTGTATAACTATAACATTGTTATTTATCCTAATACGTTAAATAACACCAATCTCTAGTGCACAGGAACTAAAAATACAGTAGACTCTCAATTAACCGGAAAAGTCCGAAAATGTCTCGCCCGGATGCACTTTCAGAAAGAATCACACTTTGAGCACCAGCCTTGGCGAGTTAGCGAAAGCGAGAACGTTCAGCTAGCTGCATCGCCAAACGCCAATCGTCGTTTTGTTTTGATGTTTTAAACTATGTTTTAATCGCAAACAACGGTGGATAACATTTCCTCATATTATAGTCTTTGCTTGATAACATTTACGGAAAAACAAATGAACAATAAGCGCGATCTCTTTGCAGAAGGAAGGATTGCTATCCGCTAGGCGTTTGACGTCACAAACAAGAAAGGGTGCGTAGCCATAGGCGTAGCGTCGGGGGGGCCCGGGGGGGGGGCACGTGCCCCCCCAATCATCTGTACCCGGGCGCCAGAACAGAAGGCGTAGGGGCGCCAAATGAAGGCTTTTTTTTTGTCTTTATACGCAAAAATTTATGCATATATATCGAATTTGAATAAAAAGATTTCACAAACGGAAAATTCAAAAGCAAAACTGAACCAAGTGTATCTTTATGCATTTTGTCATTAAATAAATCAGTCTATACTCAAAAACACTCTTCTGTGTGAAACTGTACTTCATCGACCATTGCCAAAAAACAAACGATTTCCCTAGGGGTTGCAGAGGGGGCGCCATATGAAGATTTTGTTTGTCTTTACATACAAAAATGTAAATGTATGGAATTTGCATTAAAATGTCTCACGGCCTGAAACCAAGCGATTTCCCTAGGGGTTGCAGAGAGGGCGCCAAATGAAGATTTTGTTTGTCTTTACATGCAAAAATGTAAATGTATGGAATTTGCATTAAAATGTCTCACGGCCTGAAACCAAGCGATTTCCCTAGGGGTTGCAGAGAGGGCGCCAAATGAAGATTTTGTTTGTCTTTACATGCAAAAATATAAATGTATGGAATTTGCATTAAAATGTCTCACGGCCTGAAACCAAGCGATTTCCTTAGGGGTTGCAGAGGGGGCGCCAAATGAAGATTTTGTTTGTCTTTACATGCAAAAATATAAATGTATGGAATTTGCATTAAAATGTCTCACGGCCTGAAACCAAGCGATTTCCTTAGGGGTTGCAGAGGGGGCGCCAAATGAAGATTTTGTTTGTCTTTGCATGCAAAAATGTAAATGTATGGAATTTGCATTAAAATGTCTCACGGCCTGAAACCAAGCGATTTCCTTAGGGGTTGCAGAGGGGGCGCCAAATGAAGATTTTGTTTGTCTTTACATGCAAAAATGTAAATGTATGGAATTAACATAAGAATGTCTTACAGTCTGAAACCAAGCGATTTCCCTAGGGGTTGCAGAGGGGGCGCCAAAAGAAGATTTTGTTTGTCTTTGCATTCAAAAATGTATATGTATGGAATTTGCATAAAAATGTCTCACGGCCTGAAACCAAGCGATTTCCCTAGGGGTTGCAGAGGGGGCGCCAAAAGAAGATTTTGTTTGTCTTTGCATTCAAAAATGTATATGTATGGAATTTGCATAAAAATGTCTCACGGCCTGAAACCAAGCGATTTCCCTAGGGTTTGCAGAGGGGGCGCCAAATGAAGATTTTGTTTGTCTTTGCATTCAAAAATGTAAATGTATGGAATTTGCATAAAAATGTCTCGCGGCCTGAAACCAAGCGATTTCCCTAGGGGTTGCAGAGAGGGCGCCAAATGAAGATTTTGTTTGTCTTTACATACAAAAATGTATATGTATGGAATTTGCATTAGAATGTCTCAGAGCCTGAAACCCAGCGATTCCCCTAGGGTTTGCAGAGGGGCGCCAAATGAAGGTTTTGTTTGTCTTTACATACAAAATTGTATATGAATGGAATTTGGATAAGAATGCCTCACAGCCTGAAACCAAGCGGTTTCCCTTGGGTTTGCAGAGGGGGCGCCAAATGAAGATTTTGTTTGTCTTTACATACAAACATGTGTATGTATGGAATTTGCATAAGAATATCTCACAACCATAAAATTCGAAAGGAAAACTGTACCAAAGCATCTCTATGCCTTCTGTCTTTTGAATAGGTTTAGTCTCTCTTTAAAACCCCTCTTTTATGTGAAGCTGCACCTCATCGATAATTGCAAAAGCAAAGCATTTCCCTGGGGGTTGCAGAGGGGACATGTGCCTTCTACGCGAAAACAAAAGACAAAGGGGGCGCCAAATGAAGATTTTGTTTGTCTTTACATACAAACATGTGTATGTATGGAATTTGTATAAGAATATCTCACAACCATAAAATTCGAAAGGAAAACTGTACCAAAGCATCTCTATGCCTTCTGTCTTTTGAATAGGTTTAGTCTCTCTTTAAAACCCCTCTTTTATGTGAAGCTGCACCTCATCGATAATTGCAAAAGCAAAGCATTTCCCTGGGGGTTGCAGAGGGGACATGTGCCTTCTACGCCAAAACAAAATCTTGTTTGTCTTTGCATATAAAAATGTATATGTAGAATATATATTGAATTCTCATAAAAATGTCTCACAGCTTAAAAATTCAAAATAAAACTGAACCAAATATATCTCTATGCTGTCTATCATTTAAGTAGGTTAGTCTCTTCTCAAAAATTCTCTTCTGTGTGAAACTGTACCTCACCGACAATTGCCAAAAACCAAGCGATTTCCCTAGGGGTTGCAGAGGGGGGCGGGGGGGAATGTATCTCGGACGCCAAAACGAAAGGCGAAGGTGGCGTCAAATTAAGATTTTTCTTCTTTTTACATACAAAAATATATATGGAATTTGGTAAAAATGTCTCATAGCCAGAAAATTCGAAAGGAAAACTAAATCAAATGCATCCCTATGCCTCTTGTCATTTAAATAGGTTAGCTTTTGCTTGAGAATCTCTTCAGTGTGAAATTGTACCCTCAACGATAATTGCAAACGGCAACCAATTTCCCTAGGAATTGCTAAGGGGACAGGTGCCTTGGACGCCAGAACGAAAGGCGAAAGGGGCGCCAATTAAAATTTTGTTTGTTTTAATATATACTATAAAAAAAGAATTTGAAACTAAATGCACGATGTCGACCCGGATCTACATAAATTTAGCTTCTGTAACTATTAACAATTACTAAAGATATATAAGTTAAGCTTAGAATTTTTACAGAATTTCATGCTATCAATGTAATGAAGGAGCGAATAAAATAAGTAAATTGATTTTGTATATCAATTTGATAAAATCTAAAATAATGATTAAAATCAGTGTATGTTATATATTAAGGGTGTTCTTAAATCAAAAAGGGCAACTTTGTGACAAATGCGTTAATTTATTTTTGTTCGGAAATGCATGAAACTAGCAGGTGTTATTATTCAAAAACTGTCTAATTGCACTCGATCTTCTATTTTTTTTAAAAACACAATAGATTTTTCATAACAAGCCTTCAAAGTTGACACTTTTGAGCATATTTCTCGGTGAAAGCAGAAAAACTGGTCGAAAAGGAGGAGAAAAATGGGTGATTACGTCATCGAGATAGCTTATAACTCGATAAGTAATTTAATTATCATAAAATGGAAAAATAAGTTCAATTCGAAATCGCTCCCACAGTCAGGCATTAAAATTTTTTATCTTTCTGTTAAAAAATGAATTTGTAAATGCGTCAAAACGTTTTTCGCTTGTTGATAGAAAGAAACTATTATAATGTCAAAGTAATCTTCCATGTTGGGGAAGTATAAAAGTGCAGTTTAAGTCTGCTTGTTTTCTAATTTAATTAATTTTGTAAAGATGGTTTTCTTTTATTAATAACTTGTAAATATATATGATTAATCGAGACATTATCTCAGTCTGTTTTATTTAGTGATAAGTTTATGTGTGTCATCTTTTCTAGGAATAATTTCCTTGTAGCATATTTGTTGCTTTTTTTTTGGGCGGGGGGGGGATTACAATTGATTTACAAGGAAAAACTTTTTATATTCCTATTAAAATATTTCTAAAATATATTTTTTTTTTTTTTTGGGGGGGGGGGTCAAAGTTATTTTAAATTAAAATTTTGCGAAAAATTTATAAGTGATAGGGCTCTTGTAAATAATCACAATGCAAACTTATGTATTTATTTTAATTAACATTAAATAATTAACCTATTTAGAGCTACGGTTATACTTAATTATTTTTTTATATCGCGATGTCTTATCACTAGAATTTCTTTTGATGTATGATCACAATGATTTGTCATTTTAAGTAAATTAAATTGTACCAAAGTTACTTTAGGTGCGGTTAGGAAATGTTTGGATAGAGTATGTAAAATTTTAACCAGTTATAAAGAGTGCATTTATATCTATCCAGCAAACTGCAAAATTAAATGTATTTCGCTTATTTAAAAAAAAAAAAAAAAAAAAAAAAAACTTTGTATTGTTATATGTTACAGTGTCAGTATTAACCATTCAAACTGCATTAGGTCAATATTTTGGGAATCTAAAGAAATTTTTTTCTATGATTTTCTTGGGGGGGGGGGGGGGGTGTAAAATCCGAGAACACTTTTTCCCACTGGCACAAAATATCATTTTATAAATAGCGCATGAAGCAAAAATATGAAATAATATAAAATACAACTCATGATTACCTTATTATTTTATAAGAAGCCCAAAAATAACTTTTGTTAAGTTGGTAATACTTTATTATTGATTGTATTTTTAAAAAACCTACAAATTAAAATTTTTATCATTGCTAAATATTGTAAGAAATTTTTTTTCAGTGTAATTCTCAGATCCAAACTGCATTTTTTCACACATTTTGTTTATCCTAACAGGTGCTCTTATTTTCAATTTTATAACTGAATAGTATTTTCCACTTTTCGATAAACTCAGAAATATTTTTAGAAGATTGTCAATTTGGCATTTCGAACTGAATTTCCGGGCGGTGATAGTGAGAGTGAGGCAAAAAAATTACCTCCGTGAGACAGTAACCTTCCTTAAGATTTAATTCGTTTATCGGAAAATAGAAATAAAAACATTTGATCATAAATCTCTTCAATAATCACGATTGCAATTGTCATGCTTTTAAGTTTAAAATTTAGTCAGAGAATACGTCAGAAAGTTTTTTGTTGTTATGCAAGGGAAAAAAATATCTTTTCGAGAATCAGCTTAAATGTCAGTTTAAATTCTTTATTTTCTGCGTTTGGCAACATATATTTTGTTTATATATTTACAAATTCATTTTCATTAGTATATATAATACAATGAAGATTTGAAACTAGAAAAGTCCTGAAAATTTTCACCATGATATTCAATAATATATTCAGCTGTCTTCGGGATTTATTATTGTTATTATTCATCTTATTATTATTAGGGTTTTTTTTTTATTTCCAGTCCATATTTCAATGAATCTTGTAGCAAAGAATATGAAAAATACTATTTTTTCTTTTAAAAGATATGTTTTCAAAAATAAATATTTTTATAAATTACAAAGATGATTTAATATTTTTCTGTAAAATTTAAAACTTTTTAAAAAATTTAAAAAGTATTACATTTTTTAGAAAATATATCGATCTTCAAACATGATTAATATTTAAAATTTTTAAATTAAAATTTATATTTTAAAATCAAAATTGACTTTTTTGGGGGGTATTATTTACCCATTATACGTAGCATAGGATAAATCTTGCAATCGTTTTGAAAATCGAAAAAAAAATTTTTTTTGACGGATTTACACATTTTATTTACTGCTGATTCCGAAAAACATTTTTATTTCCAGAAAAAAAAATTGCCGTCCGTCTGTGTGTTTGTAAATGCTCTATCTCCCGAACAAATTGAGATAGAGACTTGAAACTTTGTATGTTCTTAGTATGTAAGGATGGAACGAAGCCTATTTAATATCAGTAACCTTGATTATTCGGAACTATTTTTTTCGGACTCTCGAAAAATTAGTTCTGATGAAAGGTATATGAAGTTTTTCGAAATTTTTTATTTTAATGAGTGGATGTAAAAGGCAATAAAATAACACAAATTTTGCATAAAGAATGAACTCGATCGGATTACTTAGTTGCCGAGATATTTGTAATCTTATTTTCCACATTCTTCGGTTTCTCATGACCCTGTATTTCAATTTCAATTCAAAGATATATTTTAATTGAAAATGAGACCCTTAATCCGACGCAGTAAACTGTTAGTTAATATGATTATTATTTTTGGAGTTATAAGGATGTTTCGGTTACACAATTCTGTACTGCTTGAGTAGCTTGTCGTTTTATATAATTTGTCGAAATTGGTTCATCAGCAATTCATTAACTCCTTCGCGACGGGAGCCTTTTACGAAATTTTTAATGTTTGTCAACAATTTTTTTAAACAGAAATTTGTGCATTATTAAATCAGGAAAATGCTCCAATTAAATAAGGTAAATTTTACAGTAAAATTTTGCTGGCGCGGATAAACAAGGATTCTTAAGTCTTTTTGCGGCACGTATACGTATCGCATTATATTTAATAGAGCATTACTATGTATATTAAAAAAATTTAAATCTAAACTAATAAAATCCGTGCGCCTCTGTCTGTCTGTCTGTCTGCTTGAAGCCGATTACAGTTCGTAACGCGGGCGAGTTGGAAGTCGCGAGAGGTGTCTTTCGATTGGAAATATTCCGGGGAAGTCATTTCGGGCATTTTCGAGACCGTGGGACCAAAATTAAAAAAGTTATGAATTAAAAACCCCTTGGGAATCGGAACGAAAAATGTCTCAAATCCCAAACGGCGCTCAAACGGAGCTCCGAGGCAGAACACTGCGCTACCTTGCGGTGAAGAACCTGAACTTTTCTCCTTTGGCTAAAAGAAGAAACAGCCGAAAACCGCTTTTTCTACCGGCGCTAATTGCGTTTTTTTTTTGCGCGCGTTTTTTCTTAAACCATCATGCAGACAGTTTTTAAAGTAGAAAAAAACTGATTACATATTCAGAATCTGCGTAAAAATCTGCTTCTGATGAACTAAAAAATACGGAAAAATGTCTTAAGGGCGCGTAGTGCCCACCGTGCAAAACCAAACATTTTTAACGGGACTATGGGCGCGAAGCGACCATAGTTCCGATCCACAATCTTTTTTTTTCAAGTGCACGTGGCCCACAGTGCGAAATCACATATTTTTAACGGGACCATGGCTCTTTAATTTACTTTTTTTTGTGCTTGAGGATTCGAACACCAAGATTTGCTTATTTAATGAATTTTTTTGCTTATTATATACTGCTTAATACCGAGGTTCGTTTGGAAAAAGTGGCCCAGCTAGCGGGCGTAGCTCGCTAGTATACGATTAAATTTTGTTTTGAAATTGCAATGCATTTTATAAATATTTCATACATGTTTTATTTTCATATATTATATTATGCATATCCATGATGGGTAAGTATTACGGTGGCCCCGTAGTTTTTTATTCATTTTATTTATTCATTCGTTTCACATTTATTCATTCATTAACGGCTCTACGTAAAAATTTAAGCGAAACAGATAAAATATGGACAATTTTAATTGGTTATGAACTTTCGCTAGAATAACAATTATAAATGTGTTTTACGAACCGATACTAGTTTGACAAAATCGCAGTAGAAATTATAATATGCCCAGATTAGAGATCATATAATTGGACAATCATATCGTATCTGAGCACAAACTCAATTTCATAAGCAGAGTCGTGCTGGACTGAGTCTTATGTATACATTATATGTTTTTTTTTTTTTTTTTTTTTTTTTCTTTCAGCATGGTCGAGTCAGAGCGAAACTGGATCTAGTTGTTTACAGTGGGACAAGTAATTATGTTTTAAAGAAAATTAATAGATTAATCGGGCCTCTAAACAAATGTAAGGGACCGGGCCAGCAAAAAAACTGAACGAACCTGGCGTTCCGGATCGATAAAAAAAATTAAGCTGCCTACCGGCCCGATATAAATATCTCTACTGGCCGATGAATCTGACTTTCGCAAGAATATATATAATTGTGCGTCACGAGCCGATGATAGTTTGACAATATCAATAAAGAATTGTACGAAGTGTCCAGCATATAGATCGGCATCGGACAGTTATATGGCATCTGAATCAGGGCTTAATTTTTTTCAGCAGGCTTGTACCGGGCTAAGATCAGGCTCGCATTTTTTTACACAGTCGAGACGGGACAAAATTAGGTTTAATTTTTCTCAGGATGTAAAGGGCAAGGAATATGTTCTGTAAAAATGTTATTAGCGATAATGAACGCATATTAATATAATTTTTGTAAGTACAACTTAAGGTTACTCTCAAATTCCCAGCTCAACAACGTGAAATTTGACACACTTTCTGATTCATTTTTCTTTATAAAGGCATACAATTAACAGGCTGATGATTGAAGTAATTTGTAATCGATTAGCATTTTCCATTTTTTAAAATAAGTAAATAACTTTTTGATTTATAATCTATTCTAATCACTTGATGACAAGTTTTTCTTCTTTCTTGTACGATTGCGTCTTGAATTTCGATTCAAAATGACAACTTTGGCAGTATTTTTTTAAAGATTTTTTGTCTTTTACGAAAAATGAAAAATTCCATGCGATTACACAGTTTCTGAATAAGAACGTCTGCCAATTTTATGTGTTTTCGAAAAGAAATGAATTCAGAAATTTATCAGAAAGTAGATAAATTGGATCAGAATAATAATTTACTGAAAAATTCGGGGGTCATCCATAAAATAATTTTTCCGTGGCTAGAAAGAAACAAAATATAAATACCCAAAAAGAACTATTACAAAACATGCAGCTATGTTTTAACTACAAATCCACATTAGAACTAACGGAATTAAAACGCTTGTCACAACGTGGGATAAGTTTTTGAGTCCAGTGTCATACAAGTCTGCCACCTGGGAATGGAGGCAGAAACTTGTTACAGTTGTCAACTCACGTCTCATCAACCGTTAAAATCTTGTTGAGATATTCATTTCCTTCATCGTGATATCGCTACAGAAACATCAATGCTGCTTTCCCACGTTTGTTTTTGTGTAAAGGTGCAAGTTGGTTAGGCACCCACCTGGCGCACAGTTTCCAGATAAACAGGTGTTTCAAGGTGGTTTCCTGCATTGAGAATCTTTTTCGCGCTATTTAGAGCGATACCACGCTGGGGGCAACGAGTACTTCAACAGGATCCAGTCCGGGTAGTTATGTTTTGTTTCTTTTTTAATTCTGTGGAAAAATTGTTTTTCGATAACCCTCGTATTTCAAAATCTACTTTTTTTTATAGTTTCAAAGGTTAGGATTTTTTTTTAACCAACTTTTTTTAAAATTCTAACCTACATCAAGTTTTATGAATCTTTATTTGAATATTGAAACGTCTTAAATGTCTAAGCAATTATTAATGCTGCTATTGAGTATTTTCAGGCATTTTCAGGGTATTTTGTGAACGCACAGTAATTTAAAGTATACTGTAAAATTATCCAATTAATACTTACGTTTTTTCACTGATTTTTTGTACGAGCAGGACCTGGCCCTAAACTATGAAAATATAAACGAGCCTGGCTCGGGTGAAACTTTTAATACCCACGCCGGGCCGTGCTGAGCCCGTGCCTGGAAATTCCTGTAAATGTAGACCTCTAGCATGTTTTACTGGAAGGACATGCTAAAGAGACGGTCACCACATGTACGAAATTTATTCTGCGAGCCATTTTTTGACCGACAATCATTTTAAGGGAATTTCTTTATCTCTCTTGTTCGTTTTCCTCCCTGTTTTAAAACATTGTAAACTCTTTGACAAAAAAAAAAAAAAAAAAAAAAAAAAAAAAAAAAAAATTGCAAATTTCTGTATGTTTTAGTTCTGAATTTCTTAATTAAAATTAAACCTTTTAAAGTTCCAAAATAAACGCTAAATAATTATTTAATAGAATTAATTTATGTTTGTTAGTTTTCTGACGCCTACCGAAAGAGAAAGATTTTTTATTACTTTTTTGGGGCTAAGGGGGGGTGGGGGGCGCCAAATTGAAAATTTGCCAAGGGGCGCAGTTTTTACTTCGCTGGTGCCCCCCCAAAAGTTTTGGTCACGCTACGCCTATGTGCGTAGCATCGACTTCATCTCCGCGCCAATCGTTGTTCTGGTGATAAGATGCTCAAAACGTGATTCTTTCTGAAAATGCCGCCCGGATACGCGAATATCTCGGATAATCAAATTTGTGTAATTTTTGTGGCATTTTTTTTTTTTTTTTTTTTTTTTTTTTTTTTTTGAAAAAGGATAAAAAATGTCAAATTATTATATAAAAGGATATCAAAAATTTAATTATTACAAATAAAAGAGAACGAGCATAAATTTTAATGTTATTTAGATTTACAATTAGTACAATATTAAAAAAAAAAATAGGACACTGTCACACTGTTTAATGCCCAAACACCATAGATACTGTTATGCCGCAGACAGATATTCGATGCATAAAATTGCACAGATAAAACTGCAATAAACTCAGATACAATAAAACACCCGTTTTACGGTTTTCTTTTCTTTTTCTTTTTGTATTTTTTTTTACAACTAAACGAAAAAAAAAAAGAATACGGGCACTTAGAATTTCTTATATAGTCTATCTTTCTGATACAGAACATAAAAACATGTAAAAGTAAAAGAAGATACTTTGTCACATCCTTTTTCTATCCAAGAAATGAGATAACACCACGAACGAGGACTAGGATACATTTTAAGACCTTTATATATTTTAACACCTTTTTATATCAATAAAATTGCATATGCGGACGTAAAGATATGGATAAAAGATGACAGCGAAATAAGATCTTCTAGTTAGCATTTAATTATTTTAGTGATGAACAAGGAAGTGTTAATGGAAGAAAAAGGATCCCAGAATAATAAAGATTCGAATGAGATATCAAATCTTTTTTATATTCAAGAAATTGTGTTCAAAATAGATAGCCTTTAGCAGAAATCTAAAAATTATATCACAGTGAAATTAACGAAAAATCCTAATATAGGTACGTAAAAAAATCTAAGTAAAGTATTTGCCTTACGCCAAACTATTTTTTTTAATTATTATTTTAATTGCAAAAATATTACCATTCTAAATCATAAATAATCAATAAAAAAATGCAGTACACTTACTTTTATCAAATTCATTTGCATTTTGAATTAATCATTCTATATTAAAAGCTTCTTTGAACTGCATCAAGGCACTATTTGCGCTATCTTCTATTTATCTTCTAAATGGATTTAATTTGGCATTGAAAACCCGTTCTTTTAAAACTTTTTTTTCTTTTTTTTTTTCAAATATTTTAATTTTCTACAAATAAAACTCACTGTGCTTTTCTTTTCTTTTTTGAAAAATAGAGAGACAGGTTGCGTTAACCCTTTATCTACCTAATTATGAATTCATGAAAATTTTACATTCTAAAGCCTTTTACGTAAACTGTTTAAACTAAATTAAGAGATTTACATAATCACTTAATAAATTTTTGAAGAATTGATTAAATTTGAATTTACAGGGATTTTATGCAATATTTATAACCCCACTCAAATCTTTTATTTTAAATTGTTTTCTTTGTTTTTTGTAGAATTATAAAATGTACAAATATGATGTTCTTATGCTATAAATATAGAAATATTTCCGAATTGAAAATTATCCATCTCCCTTTCTCAGCTCCAAGAAAGCTGAAAAGATACAAAGGCAAAAGAAATCATCTTTTTAAAATATTTTTGTTTTCTGTAAGCAATAATGCTTTTGGAACAAGATAACGTAATGTATATGTAACTCATTCTAAACAATATTACAACTAATTGACGTATTAAAAGAATTTTACACTAAGTAATTTTAATGGTACTTATAAGTATCGTCGGTAGATAAAGGGTTAAGAGACATTCCTTGTTTGGTAAATGTACATTTTTCTTCCTTTTAATTTTCTCTGAGCAATCAACGGCCAATTTTGGTTACTTTGTCTTTACTTACTTCACATTATTGCAGCAAACTCATTGTAAAGACAGATCTTTAGGTGCGTTCGTAATTATGTAAATACGTAACACCTATTGTTGTCGTTCAGTCCGTCCGTCTGTCTGTCTGTTTGTCCGTCCGCATATAACAACGCAAAAACTATCCAACTGAATCGTTTGAAATTTAAAATACATAAATATTACATAATTTTGTCGAGTCATTTCAAATTTTATGAAAATCGGATGCATAGATCAATTACAGGGACAATCAAAAGGATTCCGTTACTTTACGGTCAAAGGGGGGGAAAGTTCAAAATGCATTTTAATCGTTTGAAATTTTAAATACATAATTATTACATAATTTTGTCGAGTTATTTCAAATTTTATCAAAATCGGATGCATAGTTCAATTACAGGGACAATCAAAAGTATTCCGTTACATTATGTTTAATGGGGAAAAATGTTTCAAATGCATTTTTATGGTGTTACAGTCAATCGAACGTAATAAAATTGATATGCATCTATAAAGTACATATTATAATATACATTTTGCATATCTGTGGTGCAACGAATATTTGTTATTGATTTACAAGGCCACACAAAAGTATTCCATTGTATAATGGTATAGGGATAAAATTGTTTGGTGCGCATTTTAATTGTAATTACTTACAGTTTTATGAGATTGATATATGAGAGTGATATTTTTAAAACTTCGTTATCGTACTAACGCACCTCATTTGCTACGCTTCACGTGCAATTTCTAACTTGTTATTTTCTGGTTTCCTAAATAAAACTTTTATTTCGGTGTATGCTTTTTATCAAGTCTATATTTCATAAACAACCTGTGTTGCAGGCTAAAAATAATTATTTCAAAAGAAAGATAATCCCTGAGAAAAGTAATAATTTCATTTATGTATAAATATTAATATCATAAAATATTCATTTCACATTGAGCCCTTATTTTATTTATCTTTGTGGTAGTATTAATCCCTAATTATCTCTCATACTCTTCAGACTCACCCAATTATGTTCAATATATCCAAACATAAACAAGTTGGAAATTGCACGTGAAGCGTAGCAAATGAGGTGCGTTCGTACGATAACGAAGTTTTAAAAATATTACTCTCATATATCAATCTCATAAAATTGTAAATAGTTAATTACAATTAAAATGCGCACCAAACAATGTTCTCCCTATACCATTATGTAATGGAATACTTTTGTGTGGCCTTGTAAATCAATGACAAATGTTCTTTGCACCACAGATTGTGCAAAATGTATATATAATATGTACTTTATAGATACATATGCATTTTATTATGTTCGAATGAGTGAACACCATTAAAATGCATCTGAAACATTTCCCTCCATTGACCGTAATGTAACGGAATACTTTTGATTGCCCCTGTAACTGAACTATGCATCCGATTTTGATAAAATTTGAAATAACTCGACAAAATTAGGTAATAATTATGTACTTTAAATTTGAAACGATTAGAATGCCTTTGAAACTTTTTTCCCTATACACCGTAATGTAACGGAATACTTTTGATTGTCCCTGTAATTGATCTGTGCATCCGATTTTCATAAAACTTGAAATGACTCGACAAAATTATGTAATAATTATTTATTTTAAATTTCAAACGATTCGGTTGGGTAGTTTTTGCGTTGTTATATGCGGACAGACGGACAGACAGACAGACGGACGGACTGAACGACAACAATAGGTGCTACGTATTTACATAATTACGAACGCACCTAAAAAAAAAAAAAAAAGAAAAAGAAAAAATTTTAAAAGTCCTGATAAATTTCTAGCAATATTATCTCTCATACAGATTAACTGTGAAAGCATAAAAATGTAACAAAAAGCTTCTGAGGCTTATGCCGCACAATTTATATGTAAAATAAAATTTTATCCCGATAACTTTAGCAAAAAAAAAAAAAAAAAAAAAAAAAAAAAAATGCTCCATCCATTAGATATGTTTTAATGCTATTTATATCTTGTGCAGTATATGCAAATAAAAAGGTATGGATAAAAAATAAAGAAAAATGGGATTTTTCTCCCTTTTTTTAATCTTATATTGATGTAAAGAAGACGTTAAAAATGTAAAACTGGATGTGATATAAAAATAGGAAAAAGGGATTTTTTTTAAAAAAATTCCATATAAAGCCTTTGGAAATAAATTATGGACAATTTTAACTAAATAATTAGTTGCAAATTCCATTTTCCTAAATAAGAGTTGTTTTTCGTTTTTTCGTTTTTTTTTTTTTTTTTTTTTTTTTTTTTTTTTTTTTTTCCGAGATCTTAATTAACGCCTTCTTTTTTAAACATCACTTATCGCAGAATATCAATAATTACTACAAAAGAAGGTCATATAATTCCTGAAAAAAGAGGTAATATTTTCCTTCATTTATAAATTTTAATAGCATAAAATGTTAATTTCACATTGAGCCTCTATTTTATTTGATCTTTATGATTAATCCTTAATTATCTACTTTATTTTTCAATTATGTTCGATACAACCAAGCATTAAAAGAGAAAAAGTGTGTATCTTTCAATAACCTGAAAAATTTCAAGCAAAATTATCTCTTTCCTAGAGATTAACTGTAAATGCATAAAATTGTAACAAAAATCTTCTAAAGATTATGCCGCACCATTTATGTGTAAAATAAGATTTTATCCAGATTCGGCAAAAAAGATATTCCATTTATTAGATATAATTTAATGCTGTTTATATTTTTTACAGTATATGGGAATAAAAACCTATTGATAAAAATGTAAAAAAAATTAGACTTTTTTTTTTTTTTTTTTTTTTTTTTTGGTTGTTTTCCAATAATGTCCCATTGAAGTTAAAGAAAATGTTAAGGTAGTAAAACTGGGTGTAACAGTGGAGGTAGGAAAAAAAAACACTTTGAAAGAAGTTCCGTATAAAGTCTTTGGATATAAATTAATTTTAGTAAATAGTTAGAGACTATGGTTTCCTATATGATATTTGTTTTTTGTAACTTTTTTTTTTTTTTTTTTTTTTTTTTTTCTTTTTTAGATCATAATATGTACCATCTTTTTTAAACATCATGTACTGCAGAGTATCAGTAATTACTGCAAAGGGAGGCCATATAATTTCTTTAAAAAATCATATTTTCCTTTGTATATAAAATTTAACAACATACAATGTTAATTTGATATGGAACCTTGTTTTTTATTTAATCTTTATGATAATATAATCAATAATTATATTCCACACTCTTCAGATACACCTAATTATGTTCGATACAACAAAGCATTAAAAAAAAAAGCCCTATAAAATAAACATTCTGATAAATTTCGAGCATAGTTATCTTTCTAAGAGATTAACTGTGAAAGCATAAAAATGTAACAAAAAGCTTCTGAAACTTATGCCGCACCATTTATATGCAAAATAAGATTTTATCACGATAACTTCATCAAAAAAGATGCTCCATCCATTAGATATATTTTAATGCTATTTATATCTTTTACAGCATATACCAATAAAAATGTATGGATAAAGAATGAAAGAAATGAAATGTTTTTTTTTTTCCTTTCTTTCTTTAATCTCATATTGAAATAAAGAAAGTGTTAAGGTTGTAAAACTGGATGTGATAGTAAGAAATTTGGGAAAAGGATTATAATGGAAAATTTTAACTAAGTAAATAGTTGCAGGTTTTGTTTTCCTATATGACAATTGTTTTTCATTACGTACTTATTACCGAGGTCTTAAGTTGATTTTCGTAACTTGCTTTTTTCCACACCTTAATTTGTAGCATCTTTTTTAAACATCATGTATCACAGAGTATCAATAATTATTACAAAAAAGGCCACATAGTTTCTGAAAAAAAGTCATATTTTCCTTCATGTTTAAATTTTACTAACATAAAATGTTAATTTCACATTGATCCTTTATTTTATTTTACTTTTATGTTAATATTAATCCATAATTATTTCTCTTACTTTTCAGATTCATTCAATTATGTTCGATAAAACTAAGCATTAAAAAAGAAAAGAATAATATTAATCCTTAATTATCTCCCTAACTCTCCAGATTCATCGAAATATGTCTGATATAATCAAGCATTTAAAAACATTTAAATTTCCTGATAAATTTCTAGCAATATTATCTCTCATACAGATTAACTGTGAAAGCATAAAAATGTAACAAAAAGCTTCTGAAACTTATGCCGCACCATTTATATGCAAAATAAGATTTTATCAAGCAAAAAAAGATGCTCCATCCATTAGATATATTTTAATGCTATTTATATCTTTTACAGCATATACCAGTAAAAATGTATGGATAAAGAATGAAAGAAATGGGGATGGTTTTTTTCCTTTCTTTCTTTAATCTCATATTGAAGTAAAGAAAGTGTTAAGGTTGTAAAACTGGATGTGACAGTAGAAATCGGGAAAAAAGGATTTTAAAAGAAGTTCGGTATAAAATCTTCGGAAATAAATTACGGTAAAAGTACATTTTCTGAAATGGCATTTTGATTTCAGAAAGTGCAATGCACTGAGAGGAAGTGGATTTTGTTGGGTAGTAAATAGAAAAAGGCAGTTGTAAAAATGAACGTACGAAGGTAAAGCAGAACAGGAAATAAAGTTAGAACACAGAAAAAAGAACCAAAACTTTTTACAGAAACTATTCTAGAAGAAAACAGTTTTGGTTACATTGGAGTTCAATAGTGTGACAGTATTGCATTTATCGAAAATTCTTGTAAGGATTACCAATATTGGTTAAATATAAGCTTTTACATTGGAAATAAAATCGAGAAATATTTCTGGTAAGTATGGATGCAACATTACTAAAGTATAAACCCATCCAGTGTTGAGTCAATATTTCTTGTCAATATTGGCTAAGTTATTTGTTAATACAAGCAGTGTTTGCCCAATATTGTTTTTCTATTGAGATAGGGTAACCTTTTTAAATGGAAGTATGCTTTTTGAAAACTAAATTCAGCGCAGGTATGTATGTATACATATTTTATGCAAATAAAAATATGCAGTATACAAACAGATAAAGACAGAATACAAAGAATTTCCTGATAATGTTGTTAACTACAAATGAAAAGTTTAATCCGACAACATTATTAAAATATAAACACATCCAATGTTGGATCAATATTTCTAGTCAATATTGGTTAACATTTTTGCTAATACAAGCAGTGTTTACTCAATATTGTTTTTCTATTGAGATAGGGAAATCTTTTTAAATACAAGTGTGCTTTTGTGGAAACTAAATTCATCGTAGGTATGTATGTGTACATATTTTATGCAAATAAAGACATACAGATAAAGACAGTATACAAATTATTTCCTTATAATATTTTTAACCGGAAATGAGACGCTTAATCCGACGCAGTAAATTATTAGTTAGTATGATTATTATTTTTGGAATTATAAAGAATATTTCTTTAACACAATTCAGTGATAGAGCACGCAAAATTTAGGATGTCAACAAGCCACGATTTTAAACATTTTATTTACTGACCAAATTGAGATAGAAGATATTTATTTAGAAATCGAATGTTTTTAAGTGTCCAGATTTGTATAATCATTTATATGAATAAATCTTTTTAAAATATTTAAATGTTGGGGAAGATGGCCTAAAATGATCTTAGCAAGTAAAACGATCCACATGTGTTTTTTTCTACGCAGGTCGCGCTATCTACCGGTAATAAAACTATTTGTGTCAAATGAAGAAGCAATGATGGTATTCAAATGATCGCAGTATCACGCTTCTGAAAAGAATTCGTTGAAAAAGTGTGTTTTACAATATCTGTTATAAGATAAGCAGTAACTTTTATATTTATTTAGATATACAGTCTTTCATGTACAGAAATATGTCTAGCTTTACTTAATAGAGTATGTTTTTTTAAATGCGAATTACACTTGCTAAGTTTGTTATGTTTCTCCGCATCATCCAATTGTACAGCCTAAAATGAGCAGGCATATTTGCCGGGTAAAATTATCTACAGGGGACGCATTCTGTAGGGAAATTTTTATTGTTCTAACCAACTATTTTGAAATTGATATGTTTGTTGTACCATTCTACGGCATATTTTAAGCAAAATATTAACGAAGATTACTGATTAATAATTCTGGTAGAAAAAATAAAATTTTCTCTATATCCACTGAAAAAAAAAATTAAAAATGTCGAAAGGCAAATTAAATATTAGAGAAAAAATTTCCCCATAGGAATAGCATTAGCTCGCTATATTTTCGCTATTCGGGACACGAGCCTTAAATCCGTTTCATTTAGTCAGTCACTCGCTTTTGCATTCAAAATTTTGAAAAAAATATTTCATTAGAGAGAGATTTTATTAAAATAGGCCACGCACTTCTTCTCGCGAATGCATAATGTTTATAGTATATACTGTACTATCAACTTGCTCGTTCCCTAAGTATAGTTTCTTTGGAAACATGCACACGCGTCACTTTTATTTTCCAAACAACAGTTTAATGCTCCATATAGCTGCGTTATTATCAAAGGTTATCAGTCACTGCCTTTTTATGGACAGGTACAAAGCATGCTTCCCTCATTTATTACCAGCAATATATCGCATCGTTATCGGACTGCCGTTATAAGCGCCTAATTACGGCCTGCAGCAATTTTAGTGTATGTGCTCGTAATTATCGTTTTATTTAACGATGGAGAGAAGTTGATTTAATGACTTTGTGATATGAATCTCTGTATGGCTTTCAGACAATATTGCTTTGGGTGACGTAGGTGTTGCGGAAAAGAATGGGAGATCTTTCTCCTGCTATAAATATACGATAGTAGCCTTTATAAATACGAGGCGGAACCCGTCGAAATTCGACGAAATAAAATATTTAAATAAAAACTGTTTTATATATTTATAATAAATCTACAAAATTAGTTACAGTAAAAAAATACATCTTATATTGGTCAGTCTAACTCTCAAGCAAATATCATTTTAAGCTAAAATTAACAAAATACTATAAAACTCAATTATTCAAATTATTAAACGAAATAAAACCAAAATTCACCGGAGTTTATAATAAAAGCCTTTTAATTTCTATATATATATATATATATATATTTTTTTTTTTTTTCAATTTTGAGAGAAAATGGAGTGATTTTCTTGCCACAATTTCAAAATTGGTACTAAAAACTATTAAAAAAAATAATATCTCAAAAAGAAATTGAGATACAGCTTTCAAACAAATTTCATTTAAAAGTACATTTTTTTCTTTATACGACGGTGAAAATTTAAAATATGCGATGGTTAGAAGTAAAATTTGCAGTAGCGAAAATTGTAAAATTGAAATTGTAGGGGAAAGCGTCGCCATTCTCAAAATGACGTATGAATTATTCACATGTAATTTCGGGTGTATAAGCCGCGGATCAAACAATTCTTTTTCGACCCAGAATTTTTTAAGAAACAAGTGTTACTACTTAGATCGACGTAAATATTTGTCATCAATCACTAAATAAGATTTCTGGGTCCAAAAAGAATTGTTTGATCCGCGGCTTATACACCCGAAATTACGGTACGTTTGGCCTTTATAATATAGATAAAGCTATAATTGAAACAACAGAATATAATCTCAATCTGATACAACATTGACATAAATCTGATCTTAAAGTAAGTTTTAATGGATGATTTATAGCAGATTCGATTTGAATTAAATATCTGAATGATTAGGTTCAAATTTAATTCGAAAAATGCTGATATTGGAATTTTCCTACCGTAACTGTGAAGAACAGGCATTTCTAAATATAAAATATAAGTAAATAAATAATATAAAATCTCAACTAAACAAATTAATTTAATTCGAATTTAAGAATAGGTTTTTCGTAGAGTTTTAAAGAAGTTTTATTTGGAATTGAATTTTGATTAAAACCTAAAAGAAAATGTCAAATATTGAGTATACAAAATTGAATAAAATGCGAATACTCATTATGTAAATTACACAATGTAAAATATAGATTATGTTAATTATGAATAATCATGTAAATAGAGTTTTAGTTTATACCATAATCCAGGGCTACTTTGCAGCGCTTACACTAGTCAACAAAAATTAACTTTTTTCATATCGCAAATAATTTTATGTGATTCGTGTTCTGTGTGCTAGAAGTAGTGTAGAAAGTCAAATAATAATCTTTTACTATAAAAGATCCAATATTCACTTCATACTTAAATGATGTAGAAAAGGAAGCCTAGACATCGTTCGTTGCAGTCTCTGAAAAGTTTTTAGGGAATCCCCGCAATATGTTAACCTCGTCGAGAAAATGTTACAAGCATTTCATAAAATGAATTGCAACATGTCTTTGAAAATACATTTTTTGGATTCGCATTTAGATTCCCCCCCCCCCCCCCGAAAATATGGGAGTTATGAGTGATGAACACGGAGAGCGATTTCCCAAGATTTAGCTGTTATTGAAAAATGATAGCAAGGAAAATGGAACCCTGCGATATTGCCAGACTGGTTGGTAATTAGGGAAACCTCAACCGCAAAGTACCATCGACAAACAAACAAAAATGAAAAAGGAAACTTTTTTTTATCCGAAATAAATTAGTTTAAGGTTAAAATTAAAAAAAAAAAAAAAAAAAAAAACTTAGAAAAATGTATTGATATATCATAAAATTGGGACTTTATAGAAATGTTTTATTTGACTTTCTACACTACTTCTAGCACACAGAACACGAATCACATAAAATTATTACGAGGCACAGTAAATTCGCAAAATGACTTTTGTAAGCGATATTGACAAATAAACTTTATTGCCATAAAAAATCATGATTTGTTAATTACTTATTGTTGACAGAATGGGTTGGATTTTTTAGTCAAGTTTTACAATTAGTTTTATTTTATTGATTTACATGAGAGAAATTGATATAAAACTTCTTTGTTATTTATGCATGAAACCTTTTAAAGAAAGACGAACTAGTTCCATTTATATAATTTACATAGTTAAACGAATATGTGATAATTTGGACAAGTTTTCACCTTTCAGTAGGTTTTTAAAACCTTATTTGAGGGTTTTTCCCCCTGGGATTAGAATTATGTCTTAGATAATAAATATTCTAGATAAGATAATAAACACGATAATAAATATTCTAATAAATATGATGCTTGAACAAAAAGGATACTTTGATGTCATCCATGGGACCAAGAGGAATCACATAGGATATTTATAAAGTATGTAAACAAAATTTTGAACTTTCTTTTAAATTCTGTGCAATTCTTATCGATAAGTTCCTTTCGATTAAATAATTATAGCCAGTGTAGAATTCAGGGGGTAACTCGGGGTGATAAAATGTCCCTTTCACCGGAAATTTTGAGATTTTGTGTTTTCAATAGTTAAAAAATGCATTTTCTCTACCAGAACTCTATTATGTCCCCTCGAAAAAAAGTCTCTGAATTCTACACTGTTATAACCGTCCTTATTGCCGCTATATTAATTTTGAATTACCCTGTATTATTAGAAAATAACCTCCCCATAGGATAAGCATTAGCTCGCGAGTGTCTTCACCTGCAGGGACAAAAGCCTTAAGAAAATGCTTCCTATCATTTGAAAAGAAAAATCTACGCGCGCACCTGTGACTAGCCGAAAGATTACAAAAGTTAAAATGCAAATTTACATCCAAAGTCCGCGGTCTTTTTAATTTTGGTGAAGAACAAACCGGTCCAGTTCCGTAACCTCTCAAGATAATCTCCTAACAAGTGAGATCCACAAGCGTCATTCACTTTGATCTTCGTCTTCGTAACCCACATTTCGAATAAACAGCGAGCTTCCGTGGTTTTCCATAAAAGAAGTGGCATCACGTGGACCCTCATCTTCACAGCTGTTGCCACTCAAATTCGCCACTTTACGGAAATTCTGGGGGCGACCTCTTTCTCGTGGTAACAACGCTAACAACGTCATCAAGTTCACGCTCGGAAGTAGTCTAGTTTATTAACAGGAGTATTCTTAATGAATTTGTGCGTAGGATTTTTTTTTTCTTTCTTTTTTAGCTTGAATTCGTATATTCTGAGAAGCAGCTTCCGCATTTGAAAAAATAAAAATAAAATGAGATAAAAAGCTGAATGCGTTGGCAGCAGGTTGGTAGATATTTGTGGTAAGTATTCGAAGAAGGCACAGCAGAAACTTTTTTTATGGTTTAGTGATAAAGTTTCTTTTAAATTAAAAAAATCGTATTTAGCAAAATTAAAGCTATTGGATAGATAATTGCTAGATTACTCATATAATATTGCACGCCACATTTCCTTATCTAGCATTTTTAAGAAAATCAAAATTAGGACTAGTAGATAAGAATAAGACCTTTTATTTTTCTTTAAAAAAAAGAAAAAATAAAGCAAAAAATAAAAAATAAAAAAAAAATAAAAAATAAAAAAAGCATTAAAATTTTTTAAATAAGTTTTTAAAAACGTATGCACACTTTTTTATTATCTTTGAGTTAATTCTGTTCAAGATAAAATTTTACTTCAATAAAGATATCCCATTGCTCCTGTTTATAAAAATAGAATTAACAAATCATGTTGCACCTAATTATATATTTACAGACGCACATTAAAAATAATTTATCAAAATTATTAATTAATTTATATTTATAAGTATAAAAATTCATAATTTAGGTAACTTTGTAGCTAGAAGCTTACAGAATGTCATTGTTTCATTTTACAATCAAAATCACTAGCGCCAAAAATATTGGATATGGGCTCAAAAGTTTTTGAATGAAATAACACATGTGTTTTTTCTTTCGAGGGCGGGGGAGGGCGAATGTCTATAATGATAATTCAAAATTAAATTATGTTTCTTCTAAGCAAATTTTTAAATTATTATGATTTAATTGTAACAGAATTATAACATTTAAATTCTTCATATGTTTCATTTTATATGCGTTCTTAATTTAAATACCCAGTACCTATAGTCGTCGTTCTGTCCGTCCGTCTGTCTGTTCATCCATCTGTCGTCCGTTTCTCTGCATATAAAAGAGCAAAAACTCCCCAACCGAATCATTCGAAGTTTAAAATGTATATTGTTGCATAACTTCGTCAAGCCATTTCAAATTTTATGAAAATAGCATGCATAGTTCAATTACAGGGACAATGAAAAATATTCCATTACATTAAGGTTAATGGGAAAAAATAGTTTAAAGTGCATTTTAATGATGTTACACTCTTAGATCATATTACAATTTTTATGCATTTATAAAATATATATTAAAGTAAACATTCTGTACAATTTGGGCTGCAAAGAATATTTGTTATTAATACACAGGGCCACACAAAATTATTCTATTACAGAATAGTATAGGGGGAAGCATTGTTTGGGGCGCGTTTTAATAATATTAAACTACTTCACATTTTACGAAATTGATATACGATGCTGAAGTTTTACTAGAAGTTATTTCCTGTGTAACAAAAAGCATTTAGTATTTACAGGGATACACAAAATATTTCGGATACTGTATTGTATCCGAAGTATTGAATTTTTCTTAAAACTTCGTTATAGTATGAACGCACGTCATTTGCTACGTCTGACGTGCTATTCCCATCTTGCTCAAAAAGTCAAATACTTTTAATATTAGATTAAAAATGTAATTGTTTTATAGAAGATTATTTCATTATTTTACACAAAGGCCATTTAGACATACTGGAGCGAAAAAGTAAAAACTTACCGCTATCTATACAAACTATAACAGATTTAGTACTCACCTGAAACAGAAAAAACACAATATATAAATAAGATGAAACACAAGGAATTCAATAAAAAAAATATTAAATATTATTAACAGTATTTTTTAACAAGTCTTTAAATCTAATGAAATATATCTAAATTTATCATTTTTCATCACGAATTTGCCTTAAAATTGAAACTTAAGGGGACAGATTACCTTTCAAAGCATTCAAGCCCTGATTACCGAATAGGCAGAAGAAGCACGTGTAGAAAATTTTGAAGGGGCCCAAAATTGAGGAAACAGAGGGCCCCCAAAATTTTTCATTGAATTAATTGTAATGTTAGATTATGTTTATTTTATATAACTGAATATTACTTCTTTTATAATGTGGTTTGGTATGCATGATGTAAAATCTTGATAATTTAAACTATTACCGAAATTAAAAACAAATTTTCAAAATATTATTATTATTATTATTATTATTTTACATTCTAAATTCAAATTTTTTTAGCAAACTTAAATTTTTATGCTAATAACACTATGCAAAATCACTTTTCGATATTTTTCTTGGTTGTATCCAATTATTGCGCATATATATATATATAAATATATAGAGGGATATTAATAAAAGTTCTTTAATGAAATACATGTGAACAGAGCTGAGCCACCCTATGTAGCAACGATGAGTTTCCAATTATGTCGAACTTAATAAACATTTTCGAATCTACTATCGAGATTCTTCATCAGCGCAAAACTCAGCGAACTAGAAAAAGCAAAATTGAGCAAAGAGACAGACGCAGGCTTATATACCCGCTACGGGAACGATCCCGCCTAAAGAAAAGCAACCAATGAGAATTAATCAGCCTGAACAACTGGGAGGACACGTAGCGACATCTACCGGAGAACAAACAAAACAAAAACTAAAAAGCAAGTGGAAAAAAAGTTTTAAATTAAAGATTTCCAAATGCTTGGAAAATAAGGAGTACTTGATAAGTCACTTTTTTTCGATCACTATTGAGTGCATCACTTTTTACAAAATATGAATCCATTTCCACTTAAAACAATGTGAAAAGTCCAGCATTTGTTTCATTCTAATAAACCATAACTAAGTTAAAGCATCATAAAATAAGTAAATAACATAATAAAATAGTATAAAGGAAAGATAAATTTAACACATTTGTGCTCAAACTAAATCCTTAAACTAAACTATCAAAATAAAAAAGAATTAAATATTAAAAGAAACTATTTAAAGAATCAATTATAAAATCAAAATTTCTTTCACTGCCCTTGATTTTTGGAAATATTTCCAAGTAGCTTTTATCCTAATCCGATTTCTAAAGCTGTAAATATGGGCTTAAACATTTTAAGCTGTGTATTTCCATTTATACATGCAAATGTACAAAATAACATGAATTTTAATGCTTTTAACTCATGTTTTTCATAAAATATTCTTGTCGAACATTAAAATTTTTAGTTGAGAAACGATAGTATCTGAAAACGTATACTTCCGTGATTTAAAAATTGTTTAAATTCTATAAAATTACTCGGAAACGTTTGCGAAAAACAGTGGAGCAAAAGAAAAGTTTGTTTTTATAAATGTTTCATTTAATCTCGAAAATATATTGGCAGTGTTTGATTTACGGCAGGGCATTCGGGAGCACAGGCCCAGGGCCCCCGATTTTCAGGGGCCCCCAAATGCTACTGAAGTTTTTTCAAGTATTGTCCTGAGGTCAATCACAAGTGCTTACAAAATCTAATGGAATTTTACATTTCATTCTACATTTTTCTGTGTTCATGTTGTATTTTTATAATAATGTATATTTTGGCTGAAGCATCTGTATTTAATTACTTTATTATAGCGAATATGTCTTTTATCTTTAACACTTTAAAAATATATTGTATCTTTAATTCTTATTTAATCATGTTCCCGTTCTTGTCAGATTATTTGGAGATGGTGAGTGTAGCTCATAGGCGGCAGAGTCCCATAATATTTTGAATAATTACAGTTTGGTATTGCGGAAAATTTAAGATTATTTGTTGCTTACTTTATCATTCCAGATATACAAACTTGCATAGGAAAAAAAATCACCACTACACAATTTATTATATAATGTCTACTTATTTTAATTTCATGATTGTGAAACAGTTATCTCAAATCTAAATTAATGATCATCATTTTTAATTTTTTAATTGGTATTTAAAAGTGATAATAATCACTTTTCACAAATCAATAGTGGTTATCTTAAAAAGTAACTTTTTCATATTTTAACTCGATCTTCCTGTAAGCAACTTTGCAAGGGGGCCCCCAGTAAGCATCTGTGCCCAGGGCCCCCAAATTTGTAAATCGGTCCCTGTCTATTGGTTTCTAAGACTTTTAAAGACAGCGAGCGCTATTCATAATCATGGTTAATTCAAAAGAGTTGTTTGTGTAGTTTTGTTTGTGGTTACATTATGTTTTCGGGAAAATATTTGTCATTATTTATAATTTAAAGTATTCTTGATAGCGACATCGTATGGTATTTAAAATTAAATATATATAATCACTCATGTCCTCCCTCAATTGACTTTTTGCTAAAACCTTCTTTATATCCAAACTGCAGGAGGTTTCCTATTAGGGATTTTGATACAGAACATTTCTGTTGCATATTTTATGAAGAAAATGGGGGAAGACGGTTGCAGAAACTAGACTACAATGTGGATGACAAGATTGAAAACGGAAATAAGACGTTAGTTGGCTGAAAATCCAATTGAAACTAGACTCACAATAGAGTAGTAGTTGTTTTCGGACATAAATATTTCAACTCTTGATTACTCCACGTATTTTCTTCAACTGGGTTTGTGTTTTAAAAGTAGAAAATTATAGGAAAAATTAATAATGGTAAAATAAGTTTCAAACTCTTTACAACTTTACAATGATAAACTAAATGAAATTAATTTAATAAAATAAAGTACCGTGTAAATTTATTATAACTATTAACTAGGTAATTTAGATCAATTATCTCAAAAACATTTCTTTTAACAAAAAATGTGCTTTGATAATTTTCAATATATATATATTACATATTTTAAAAAGCAGTGCCTATACAAAGCAGGGATCCCTGGATTTTTTTTGGCAGTCATCACCTTCAAAATTTTCTTATTTGTCCCATACTTTACTATTCCCTGATTTTAATAAAACAATAATGAAAAACGCCTATGTAAGGTTTCTATTTTATGATTATTTAGGCTAGATAAAACTATTCTTATACGTAATACTATATTTATATATAGGACAATTCCACAGAAAATTTTCCTTTTAGGAGAAAAATAAAATGAATAATATATTTAATTTTTCTTATGAAATTAAAACTTACAAATTCATATACTGCAACTTTTTAGTTTTAAATTGATTTATAACACTTATATTTCCGTTTAAAATAATTTTTCGCCTAAAATTTTCTATTCCCATGGACGTTCCCATATCCATGTGATTCATGGAACAAAGAATATAAACCGGGAAGGAAAACGAAGCCTCTTTCCCCTTAGGAGCAGGGTGATCGTCGATGCCACCGGATTTCTGTGAGTTTCACCCATATCCCAGCATTCCCTGAGGAATGGAAACTGTTTGGCGCATTTATCGCTTATTTGGCCAGAGACGGGTGGGTGCTGATTTTTACGGCGGCGAGAGGTAAAACACATGCCAAGTTATCACCAATCGAAAAAAATCGCCAAGGTTGCCGGCAGTTCAGGGTCACACTTGTCCCAGAATTCTCGGCTTGCCTCGGCTCGCCTTTCCGGACCGGTTTTCCTTCCCGGTTTATATTCTTGTTCCATGATGTGATTTACAGCCAGCGTCGTATGGCATTTAAAATTAAATATATATGTAAACATCACGTCCTCCCTCTTCTGGCTTTTTGCTAAAGACTTCTTTATGTCCAAATTACTTTCCAATTAGTGATTTCGATACAGAACATTTCTGCTGCATCTTTTATGAAGAAAATGGGGGGAAGATGGTTGAAGAAGATGCAGAAACGCGACTACTATGTGGATGGTAAGATTGAAAACATGAGTTGGCTGATAATCCAATTGAAACTACCCGTAAAGCACATGGTGACGTCACTGCAACGTCGTTGTGAAGTCACATTGTGACTTTGTGACCATCGATTGTCGATGTGACGTCACGTGACGTCGATGTGAAGTCACAGTGACTAAAATGTGAAGTCGTTATGGCCGTTTTACAGCTCTTTTGTGACGTTTCACAAAGTGGTCACAATGTGACAAATTTGTGAAAAATGTATCATTTGTGACTAATTTGATATTAACATTGTAACGAAACTGTGACAAAAGCGGCGACATTTAAATTGCCAGAAACATGTTTTTTAAAGTAAATAACTTGTTTTGAAGGATATTTATAAATTTCTAAAGATTTTTAAGAAAGTCACATCTCAGTCACATTGTGACGTCACTGAGTGGTGGCATTTTGGTCACAGATGTGATGTAACCAAAGTGACTCACAGTGACGTCACTGTGACCATGCATGCTATTAGGGTAGACTCATAATAGAGTAGTAATTGTTTTAGAACATAAATATTTCAACTCTTGATTACTCCACGTATTTTCTTCAAATGCCTTTGTGTTTTAAAAATATAAAATTATAGGAAAATTTAGTTATGATAATGTAAGAATCAAATTCTTTATAATTGTATGGTAATAAAAGTTTTACAAAATGAAATTATTTCGATAAAGTAAACTACTGTGAGGATTCATTATAGTTTTTATCTAAATAATTTAGATCAATTTAAATAAAAACTTTTCTTTAAAAATACGATATGCTTTGATAAATGATATGAAATTTTTATTTATGTATTTATTAAATATATTATTTTAAAAACAATGTTTACACATAACAGTGTTTGCCAAACTTTTTTGACGGTCAGCACCTTCAAGATTTTTTTTTAATCTGTCAATCGACTTACTTAAACTACTTTACTGTAACTATATTCTATAATTCATTCGAAATAATAAAGTACTATAGGGATTTATTATAGCTGTTATCTAAATAATTTAGATCATAAATATTTTTCTTTTAACAAAAATGCGCTTTGATAAGTAATACTTTTTTTTTATTTATTGCATGTTAAAAACAGTGTTCATATAAAGCAGAGGTCGACAAACTTTTATGGCTATCAACCTTTTTAATATTTTTGTATACGACTACTATACTATTTCCCAATTTCAATAAAAGAATAATTAAAAACACTTACATAATGTTTCTATTTTATTATTATTTATGCTACATAAAACTATATTTATATCGAATACTACATTTCTATATTGGACAATTTCACAGAAAAATATCCTTTTGGGGGAAAATAAATATATAATGTATTTAAGTATGAAATTGAAACTTACAAATTCATATACTGCAATTCTTTAGCTTTAAATTGGTTTCTAACGCTTGTATTTCTGTTTAAAGTAACTTTTTGCTGAAAATGTTTTATTGACATGAACATTCCCATATCCACATATTTGATAGTCTACGTCGTATGGTATTTAAAATTAAACATATATGATTACTCATGTCCTCCCTCTACTGACTTTTTGCGAATGACTTCTTTATATCCAAACTACAGGAGGTTTCCAATTAGGAATTCCGATACAGATCATTTTTGCTGCATCTTTTACGAAGAGAATGAGGGGGAGCAGGGCCGTAGCTAAGGGGGCGCTATGGGCGGCTCAGCCCTCTCTAAAATATTTTGAGCCCTCTGTGGAAAAGATTCCAAGATCACTATGATATCAATATATCATATATCATTGAATATGACGATGTTAGGTAACAAATTGATAAACTTATCTGGTTCTCCAGTAAAAAAAAAAAAAAAAAAAGAAAAAAGAAAGAAAGAAAAAAAAATCTTTTCTTTTAAAGTAACTAAAATTATGATCACAACAGGATCTACATTACAATTGAAGTTACAAATATATCGCCACTTTTCTCATTTTAGTAATACTTAAACCAATCCCTTAATGTAACGGTCACCGAAATCCCAGCACATGTATTTCACTTTGTCCATACCTTATATGGTCATAGAAAACCGAATGTGGTTTTCTTATTCCAGCTGCTCTACAATAAAAATGCTGCATAAGATGTTTTGCGCGTCGTACATATTCCAATATATCTCCTTCTCATGCTACCGTTCCTTATTTGGTATACATTCGCAAATGTTAGACCGCTTCATGAGCCCCAAAGCCTATCCCACAAAATTCCTTTGCTTTTTCAAATTCCAATATCAAGGTTTAAACTCTTTTTTCGCCAATTAGCGATTATCTTGTTAATATGCTAAGTACAAAAATCTCTCTCTCAGAAGAAAAATATTGCACGTATATTTTGGCCAAATATCATATACATGCCAAACATTGTAACCTTTGGCGATATCTGACAACTGATGTTATCTTGGTTCTGACTAAAAGAACGGACACACTTTCACTTCTTCTCTTGCCCCGGCTCTGCTGTAACCACCAGTAATTTACGCTGAGCGTCCTACTTTCTCGAAAGGGTGAAAATAAAACTTTACTTTAAAGAACCTGGCTGCATATTTATCTTTTTATCGATCTACTTTTCACGGCATTGATGATAACTTGTAATAGTCGATATTAAATCTGCAAGATACCGTAATTACCCAAGACATATTTCCATTACAAACTTTGGTGCTATAAGACCGTACTTAACCCGACTAGAGGAGTATGGACGCTCATAGAATCCGGAGAAATCGCTGCTGTCTATAGCGGTTTCGCATCTTCTCTGCATGGCATGCGGTGTTTTCGAACAACTCAAGATTTATTGCTCCGTCTGTGCATCACACGATTCGAGACGTATTCCTTCTTCTATGGGTCGCAGGGTGTTGGATGCGGCAAAAGAGGCTCGTCCCTCCCAGTATGACAGTTACTCAAGCCTTAGCCAGCTGGAAAAGTGATGTCAAATCAAAAGTTTTTTTTTCTTCGACCCTGATTGATCGACCTGCGTGGCTCCGTCCGCTGTCAACATTCATCATCGCGTTCGTATCTCGACGTGCTGCGGTCAACTCAGTGTCTTCGGCAGTTTTTTTTTCTTTTCAATTTCGACTGCAGTGCTCGTCATAATTGTTTGCGAATTCATCATGTGTGATATATGCTCCGTTCATCTCCTTGCTTTCAGTGGCGTGTATCAGCTGCAATGCGTGTTATAAATGTGTGAAGACATCCAAATATGTGATAAAAACGAAAGTTTTGTTTTCTTGTCTCAGCAGAATTTTCAACATACACAAAAAAATAACAAATCCAAAAAAAAGTAGTGGCGATTAATGTGGCAACAAGTCGAGCACAAAAAGAGTGAAATATGCAATCAAGTGTTTGTGATAAATAAGTCATCAATCTCTCATACAGAATTTTTCATTGAGAAATACGCAAAATATTAAAAAAAAAGTGTGTGCCAATTATCTATCAATGGTACGCACACAAGTTTTGAATGTGAAATATGCGTCTGATCCCTGTTGACAGGGATGCTAAAACAATATACACACACAAAAGAAAAAAATTTTGAATTTGTGCTCAAGCGAAATTTTATTACATCAATAATGCCACAACACTTAGATTTATGTTTTGTTATTATTATTGTTATTGTTTTATTTGGATACATGATTATTTAAATAACATTTTTTTGTTCAGAGCATTTCAAAAAAAAAAAAATAGTAATAATGCTTTTTAATACTTATTTGATTAAACTTTATCTTACGGTATTAAAACATCTCAATTATAATCCTGTATCCAAGCATTAATAAGATACCCTTTATATTTTTATTATGCATACATACATTTTCTTACTCTTTAATCTAAAAAAAAAGGTGATTTTTTTTTCATAAAATTTTTTTTGATACAAAGTAAGTAATTTTCAATGTGATATTTTGTTCAGAGTCATGAGAGAACAAATAGATGTTTTCAGTAATAGATAAAAAAAAATATAAGAGTAAGACATTTCTAATACTATCTCATTTACGAGCTAGATATTTTTAACTAAGTGCTTTAACAATTTTTATTATGGTATCTATTTTTATTATTTAAGTGATATTTTGTGTTTTTATTATTATTTTATTTGACTTTAAATGATTGTGAGTACCTTTGAAATCTTTAGAATTTAGTCAAAGGAATACGGGTGCAATTAAATAGTAGCCCTACACCTACCAATTAACATTTACAAATTGTTTTAAACCTTTTTTTTTAGTATTTGTTGCATTAGATCAGCTACATATTTAACTGATATGGCTAATTCTAAGATTACTTTCAAAACCATCACTTTTGATGGCGATGCTAATTTGGTTGACTTTTTCTTCAACCAAATCAAAACATTAGCCAAAGCACACGGATGGAAGGATCAGGACACCATCCAGTTTCTAGGTAGTAAGTTATCCGGACCTGCGCTTACTTTCTTTACTCAGAACCCATCTATTTATAAAGCTGACAAATTAAAATTTGTAGAAAAAGAATTCAAAAAATTCTTTGCCCCCCCCTAGTAAAACAACAGCGCTCGTAGAATTTAACAATTTAATAATGCTACCTCAAGAAACGATTAGAAACCTTGCACACCGAATAAATATTCTAACTACTCGAGTACATGATAACATAAAAGATAAAGAAGCCTTAGACAACATTAAATACACAAAACTAATCTCGTGCATCCCACCCCCACTGAGAATTAAATTGCAAGAGGAAAACATTCTTGATTATGACACTGCTGTTGATAGGGCACAGATGTTGCAGGATATAATGCAAAATGAGAATGTGCTACAAACATGTAACACAACAAATCCTGTAGCAGACTCTATTGCTAATCAGTTAAAAATTTTAACTGAAAGAGTCAATGCATTAACACTAACAAGCATTCCAAATGAACAAAACATAGACGCAATTCACAGTATAACCCCACAAAATTCAAAACAGCGTGAACAATATGCGAACAAGGACTTTAAAAGGAAGCATACGGTTTCACCTAAACATAACACACGTAAAAATAAATCTACATCACCACCCGCTTGCCAGCTATGTGCGAAGCGTGGCCACACAGCAAAACATTGTTTTAAATGGCGTAGAGCAAATTCAAATAGAAATAAACATAGTTATAAATACGACAATAACTATAGAAGAAATGATAACAGAAATGGTAATTTAAACTACTAATGAGATGTACTTCAGCTGATGGCTTTACATCTCAAAAGAAGTCTAACACATCAGCAACTTCAGACGAATTTCCATGGACTCATGACCCAACACTGCCTACACTCTGTCCAGACAGAAGGGTTAAATCCGTTGCTTCGCAAACAAAATGTGAAGTTAAATTGTCCAAAAATTCTGCATCACAAACAGTCGAAAACAATAATGAAGTAGCTTCACAAACTGTTAACATATGTGATGACAAAGTTGCAGTTATTTGCAATGTAAATAATTCATCCCCAACACTCCCCCTCATAAAGGCCTCCATTGCAAGACATAAAACTAACTTTTTGCTCGATACTGGTTCATCCATTTCAATTATATCACAAGATTTGTTTGAAAAAATTAAAGACAAACTAAAATATAAAAGATTAGGAACAGGCGTCACTATTAAAACAGTTAATTCAGATGTTCAGTTCACTGCATGCATTAAAACTTCTATTCGCATACACCAAAAGTCATTCTCGCATAATTTCTACATTGTTGACATATCGAATTCCGCTAACTTCCAGGGAATTTTAGGCTTTGATTTTATTCACAAAAATAGAATTGTGATAGATATTCATAAGAATAAAATGTCAACAAATGAATTTAGCATACCACTACTTGATTCTGCCTTATGTGAGAATGAAACACATCATCTTGAAACACATGAAATACATCAATCGGAAAAATTCCCAAAAGAAATTCGATTGGAGAATAAACTTAAACTAGAACCACAGGAAAAGAGGTGGATCTCCATAAAAACTGATTCAATTGACCCAAGAAAACATTACTATTTTCAATGTGAAACAAAAAAGAATATAATTTCTTACGATAGTATTGTAGGTGGTCAAAGTTATGAATCAGACATGGAAGGAACTCAAAACACAACTAGATCCCCACAAAAATTCCAGTTTTATGTTTTTATACAAAATTCATCTACTAAACCTGTACACATAAACAAAAATGCACGAATAGGAACTTTATTTGAAACAATGGAAAAAAAAAAAAAAGAAAAAGAGAGAGTCTCTGAAGATATATAAGCATATGTCGACATAATGTATAACTGCATAAATTCAAATATATGTAATCAATTCATTATATTTAACCAGCATAATCTTACACTTTTGTATGTAATTCTGAGAGAGACATTTTCGTACCGGGTCCAAAATTTTTTCAAACCCAAACCAGCGGGGGAGATATATGATATCAATATATCATATATCATTGAATATGACGATGTTAGGTAACAAATTGATAAACTTATCTGGTTCTCCAGTAAAAAAAAAAAAAAAAAAAGAAAAAAGAAAGAAAGAAAAAAAAATCTTTTCTTTTAAAGTAACTAAAATTATGATCACAACAGGATCTACATTACAATTGAAGTTACAAATATATCGCCACTTTTCTCATTTTAGTAATACTTAAACCAATCCCTTAATGTAACGGTCACCGAAATCCCAGCACATGTATTTCACTTTGTCCATACCTTATATGGTCATAGAAAACCGAATGTGGTTTTCTTATTCCAGCTGCTCTACAATAAAAATGCTGCATAAGATGTTTTGCGCGTCGTACATATTCCAATATATCTCCTTCTCATGCTACCGTTCCTTATTTGGTATACATTCGCAAATGTTAGACCGCTTCATGAGCCCCAAAGCCTATCCCACAAAATTCCTTTGCTTTTTCAAATTCCAATATCAAGGTTTAAACTCTTTTTTCGCCAATTAGCGATTATCTTGTTAATATGCTAAGTACAAAAATCTCTCTCTCAGAAGAAAAATATTGCACGTATATTTTGGCCAAATATCATATACATGCCAAACATTGTAACCTTTGGCGATATCTGACAACTGATGTTATCTTGGTTCTGACTAAAAGAACGGACACACTTTCACTTCTTCTCTTGCCCCGGCTCTGCTGTAACCACCAGTAATTTACGCTGAGCGTCCTACTTTCTCGAAAGGGTGAAAATAAAACTTTACTTTAAAGAACCTGGCTGCATATTTATCTTTTTATCGATCTACTTTTCACGGCATTGATGATAACTTGTAATAGTCGATATTAAATCTGCAAGATACCGTAATTACCCAAGACATTTTCATTACAATCACTAAATGAATTTCTGCTTCGAAAATTCAAATGAAATTCTGTTCAAACATTTAATTTAACTTTGAGACACTTTCACAGTTTTGCAGAATTACATCTAAAATAAGTAATTCAACACTCTCTTATCCTATTTGAACATATGAAGCTAACATGATGTTTAATTTTGCACCAGTTAAACACGCAAAATTTTCATCATCATATACTTTTCTTAGCATAAAGTGAAGTTATTACAACAGTTTAATAAGGAACACAGTACCTATAATGTGAATATGCACTAATTTATCTTTCTGCGTCAGAATGAGAAAAAAAAATTATGAGCCCCCCCCCCCCCCCACAATCTCTTGAACCCCCACCCCCTATCCATCACTTCTGTTCTAGCTACGGCCCTAGGGGGAGAGGGTTGCAAAAAGGCAACTGCTATGTGCATGGTAAGATGGAAAACGAAAATAAAACGTGAGTTGACTGATAATCCAATTGAAACTAGACTCATAATAGAGTAGTAATTGTTTTAGAACATAAATATTTCAACTCTTGATTACTCCACGTATTTTCTTCAATTGCTTTTGTGTTTTAAAAGTATAAAATTATAGGAAAATTTAACTATGATAAAGTAAGCTTCAAACTCTTTATAATTTTAAAATAATAAAAAATTTACTAAATGAAATTAATTCGATAAAATAAAGTTCTCTGGGGATTTATTATAGTTTTTATCTAATTAATTTAGATCAATTTAGTAAAAACCTTTCTTTTAAAATAAGGTATGCTTTGCTAAATTATACGCAATTTTTATTGTTATTATTATTTTTTTTTAACATATCATTTAAAAACAATGTCTATACATAACAGAGTTGGCTGATTTTTTTATTACTGTCAGCCCCTTCAAAAAAAAAAAAAAAAAAAAAAAAAAAAAAAATCTTTTTCATTTCTTCCTTTTTTTTTTTTAATCTGTCCATTGACTTACCCCCACTACTTTACTGTAACTGTATTCTGTAATTCATTCGATAAAAAAAAATACTATAAGAATTTACTGTAGCTATTATTTAAATAATTTAGATCATTTTACGTTAATACTCTTCTTTTAACAAAAATAGACTTTGAAAAATGATACACTTTTAAAAAATATATATTATATATTATACATATCTTAAAAAACAGTGTTTAGGCGAACCAGGGGTCACCGAACTTTTATAGCTGTCAACCCCTTCAAAATTTTCTTATTTGTTTTTTTTTTTTTTTTTTTTTTTTTTTGACTCCGTTTACTTTATTATTTCCTAATTTTAATAAGATGATCATAAAAAATACTTCTGTAGTGTTTCTATTTTATCATTATATATGCTATATAAAACTATATTTCTACGTAATATTATATTTAATATAGGACCATTCTGCAGTAAAATCTCCTTTTGGGGTAAAAATAAAATAGATAATATATTTAATTATTTTTAGGAAATTGAAACTTAGAAATTTATGTACCTCAATTCTTTATTTTTAAATTGATGCATCACATTTATATTTCAGTTTAATATCATTTTTCGCCAAAAATTTTTCTATTGCCGTGGATGTTCCCATATCTACATGTTTGATAGCCGATATTATATGGTATTTAAAATTAAATATATATATAATCACTCATGTCTTCCCTCCACTGATTTTTTGCGAATGACTTCTTTATATCCAAACTACAGGAGGTTTCCAATTAGGAATTCCGATACAGAACATTTCTGCTGCATCTTTTATGAGAGAATGAGGGGTTAGACTGTAGCAGAAACGCAACTACAATGAGGATGGTAAGATTGAAAACGGAAATAAAACGTGAGTTGGCCGATAATCCAATTGAAACTAGACTCATAATGGAGTAGTAATTGTTTAGGGCATAAATATTTCAACCCTTGATTACTCCACGTATTTTCTTCATCTTCCTTTGTGTTTTAAAAGTAGAAAATTATAGGGAAATTAAATTATGTCAATTTAAGTTTCAAACCTTAATTTTTTACAAAGATAAAAAAAAATACTAAATGAAATTAATTCAATAAAATAAAGTACTAAGTAAATTTATTATAACTGTTATCTGAGAAATTGAGATCGATTTCCACAAAAGCATTTCTTTTAATAAAAAAATGTTTTTTGATAATTTTTTAAAAATATATATATTAACTATTTGAAAAAGAAGTGTCTATACAAACCAGGGATCGCCAAACTTTATTTGGCTATCTACGCCTACAAAATTTTCTTATTTGTTTTACTTTACTTTTTCCTAATTTTAATATAATAATAATGAAAAACGTCTATGTGTTGTTTCTATTTTAATATTACGAGGCGGAACCCGTCGAAATTTGACGAAAGAGAATCTTTAAGAAAAAACTGTCCTATTGGTTTATTAATCGGTTTATTAATTGGTTTAATCTACAAAATTAGTTACATTAAAAAATGCATCTTATATTGGTCAGATTCTCAAAGTGTCTTTTGCTAGAATTAACAAAATACTATAAAACTCAACTATCCAAATTATTACGAAATAATACCTCTACGAAATAATACCGAAATTCACCAGATTTTATAACAGACGATATTTTTAAAATAGCATGCACATTTTCATTTTTTTTTTCAATTTTAAAAGAAAATGGAGTGATTTCGTTGCCACAATTACAAAATTGGTACCAAAATTATAAAAAAAAAATGAATATCTCAAAAATAAATTGAGATATAGCTTTCTAACAAATTGCATTGAAAAGTAAATTTTTTTCTCTATACGACGGTGTAAAAAATTAAATTGTGCGATGTTTAGAAGTGTAAAATTTGCAGTAGCGAAAATAGCAAAATCGAAATTGCAGGGGAAAGTGTTGCCATTCGCAAAATGACGTATGCGTTGTGCACAGATACGTTTGGCATTTATGATATAGATTTTCGTTACATGTGATTATTATATCTATATGCAGAACTAGTTTCACTTTGCCCATTCAATAACATTACACGCATACAAGTTTAGGGACGTAACTAGGGTGAGTGCCCAAAACCAGTAATATTGTAAGGTCCTTCTCCTTCATTCACAGCAGAATATTTTCTGATTAGGTAAAGAGAACAGAACTTTCAGAAAATACCTGTATTCAGAGCTCTTGGACATCCATCCTGGTTACGTCACTGCAAGTTACATAATTATGAAACATTAAAAGCGTTCCTTACATAACTTTCTAAAGCATGATTCACAACAAATTGTGGTCAGTTTTAATACTCCCACAGTCTGTTTTTCAGTATCACTATTGGTACAAATGCCACAAACGTATTTTTTCCCCTTTCCCGCCAAAATGAAGTTTAAAAAAAAAAAAAAAATGGAGTAGCGACTCGATAGGCCAGATACAAAGATTTATTTAGAAAAAAAAATTTGTCTTTAAAGGACTCGTCACAATTTCTTTCGTCTTAAATAAAAATAAGTTGTTTGATAAATATACTTTTTGAAAAAGTTTTCTGTATCCAAATTGAAACTTTCACAAAATATGTAATTTTAAAATAATACGTGAATGGTCATAAAACATTTGAAGTCTCAAAAGCACTTATTATGCAGCTATTTTATATATAAACTCACCATTTTATACAAATTTCTTTAAAAACCGATAGAAATGTACGTGGATCCAGAGCCAATTTCAAACTCGCAAAACTACGGCTTGATTTTTCACATTTTTACATTGTGAACAGATCCCTGAGACAGTAAGTATTAATCAAAGCTCTGTAGTATTAATATCTGAGTCAGTTGCATTCTTTACAATGTAATGTGTATGTTTTAAAGTAAATTAAATATTATTAATTTTGTTTTACAATAAATTTAACATTATGTATATTTTATAATAAAAAACTTTATGTATGAATTCAGTTTATAATTGCTGAATTTTCACTGTATAAGGCATGAAACAGATTGAAAAAGTTTCCAACACTGGATAGCTTTGTTGGTTTCGTGGTTATAGATTAAAGGTCTGCACGGGCCAGAATTTCCAGGCCCGGGACTGGTCTGGCCCGTAGGAAAATTTTTTCGGCCCGACCCGGACCGTTGTAAAACTCAAAAATTCGGCCCGGGCCCGGCCCGGCCCGTACAGAAATCAGTGAAAACAGGCCCGGCCCGGCCCGTTTTGGCCCGTTAAAATTTCTACGATTTCTAAAAAATTCAGATTTTTTTTCATATAATTTAGATTTTTTTAAAGAATACTGCATATACATATCTATGGAATGATTTTACAGTATATTTTACAGGAAATACACATTAGGAATATTAGTGATTGCTCAGATTCTTAGACTTTCAACAATCAAATAAAGATTCATCAAAAAATTAATATGGCTTAGAATAAAAGAAAAAAGAAAGAAAATTAAAAACATCGTAACTTTTGAGGCTGTTTAACAAAAGAAGATTTATAAAAATATTTCTATATCATTTTATTAAAGATTTTAAATCCAAATTCATTCGTTAATTCAAATATGCGCCTTTCTGATACATTTTTAAATTATCTTTATTCAGAAACTATATAATCAAATGGCAATATCCATTTTTTGATACATGCAATTTAAGAATACTGAAAGGAAATAAATTATTGTTATAGTTAGAGTTTTCAATAGAATTTCCGGAAGCGATAGCATGGGAAGGAAGAAAAACCTGTAACCACTTGAGAAACTATTGTATCTGAACAAGGTTAAGAAAGTATTTTTTTCATCAAAAATGAAAAATTCTATTCGATTCCAAATGCCTACAATAGTCAGGCTTATCACTTTTATATTTTTACAATTAAAAATTAATCTGAAAATGTGTCAAACTTTCGCGTTATTGAGAAATTAATTTAAAAACCATCAAACTTTCGCGTTATTGAGAAATTAATTTAAAAACCACCAAGAAGTATATATATCCAAAGATTAATCTAACATAAGTTCTTTATCGCTGTTAATAATTTTACAAATCATGTTGTCTGCCCTACAGATCTTGAGAGCAATTAGGTCTTGTTTCGTTCCGGCAAGTCTATATGTAGAAAAATAATGCAAGCTTGATCTCGGCCCGGTATGAGTCAGCTAAAAAAATATTAAAACGGGTTACACACAATTTAACTGTCCGATGCCGATCTCACACTGTACAAGTTACATTTTTATATTGATGCTGTCAAATTAGTATGGCTCGTGACGCACATTTATATTTATTCTCGTTAAAACCATTTGCGTTGAAAATAGATAATATTTTATCGTTTCTGATTAAATCTTCAGAACGGGCCGGCAAGCTCGAAAATTTTTTTATCGGCCCGGCCCGTATGGCTCGCTCAATTTTTTTGCCAGCCCGGCCCGGCTCGTTTATTTTGTTTGTCGGCCCGGCCCGTTAGAAAATTTGAAACGATACCGCCGGTCCGGCCCGCGGGCAGGGCCGGGTACGGGGCACGGGCCAAGCCCGGGCCCGTGCAGACCTCTATTATAGATATATAGCAAAAATTCAATTAGTATTTCTAAAAGCGTATGCCTTTTCTACACATTATAATTATGCGTATTTTTAATAAAAATTCTGTGTGTTTTACAATAAAAGTCCCGCCAAACTAGGGTAAAATAAATAAATAAATAAAATAAAATAATAAGTATAATTCATGCCTACCTTCACTGTTAAAAATAAAGGTGACAAACTAGTTGCATTTGGCGCCCAGGGGTGAAAAGGTGTTACCATTTGACAGCCGCTTTCTTGAAAATGTGTTTGGAGTGCCTTTTGATCTCTCACTGGTTGATTCAGGCTAATTAAGGTGCCGCGCAATGCATACCGTTGGAAGATCTTCACCCATTAGTCATTTGCGCATGCTCTGTGACGTGTATCCTTGCCCTTCAACTCGCCGTCACTGGTAGATCAAGACAACAATTTCTCCCTATGATGACTATTACCGCTATGCGCTATCCTAATTTCGTTTAGAACTTCGGATAGCTAACTTTTGGCGAGCTATTTTATATAAAGCAACCTTTGAATTTCAGGACATTTGAACATTTCAGGGAGACTTTGAAGGTGAGCTCGATGGCCGAACGGTTAGAGTGTTGAGCTTGCAATCAGACGTTGTGGGTTCGAATCTTTCGAGGGCCAAAAGTCGGTTTTATATTTTTTATTTTTCTATTACTGGGCTCTATGGATTAAGGGTGCCATCTTTTCACCCTAGTTAAAGGAGCCATTCTGGCTCCCTTAGGGGTGTCACCAGTGCGACAAACCTTTCATCCCTAAAAGGTGCAATGTGTCACCATTAGTTTTAACAGTGTTGATGCGTCCGCAAATTCTATTCCTAATTTATTACGAATGGCAATATTTATTTGCTTTATTTAAATTCAGAATTTCTGTCGTTAACAAAAGTTCCTCTTCTGAAATAAGGGTACTCGAAAATACTGTCGCTACATAACACTCATCCTTTTTAGCATCAAAATGTATTAGCATTTAAATACGTTCTTACATCATAAATCTCAATAAAAACAATAATCCTTTTTATCTTTTAAAAGAAAGGGGGAGGAAATTCGATTTTTGAACTGAAATAAAAGAGAAATAAACTAGGTAATACCTAAAATGTGCTCCTTCACCGGCATTTTATATATATGCCATAAAATATACAATGCCGCCAGCTACAAATTCTTCCAAAAGTGAAAAACCTATTTCGCTCACCCATAAATATGAAGCAGCATCGAAATCTCTTCAAAATTTCGGTACCCTTGAAACATAGGAGGTTTATAAGTATTATCGAACATTCCATTCCTCCAAGGGCCGGAATAAGAGAAAATGTGCACAATTCACAAGCTCCTCCCACCCCCCTCCCCCTCCCCCAATTCCAACTTACTCTCCCTATTGAGAAATCATATTTCACAAGAACAGTAAAGGTAAGGAATACGTGGTATTGTTCCATTTCCAATATTTATCGTAGAAAAATAATATTTTTCATTTAATTTTTTTTTTCTATTTAGTTACTTAGATTTTTCAATAAAGAAAGACATCACTTCGAAACTTTATTTATTTTTATTTATTATTTATCTTCATTCTATTTATTTATTTTTATTTATTTCTTTATTTTATATTTTCTGAAAGCTTACAGCGAATAAAATATCGCTCAAAACCGATTTTTTGAAAACTGATTTATTACAAAAATTACCGCTAGAAATATGGCGCTGTAACTAATTGCCGCCGAGGCCAACCACATTTGTCATGGTCAAAAAAATAAAATTTTCTTGATACATAATACTAAATCCTATAGTTTTTTATTATTATTTATTTATCTATTAATTAATTAATTAATTTATTTTATTTTATTTTATTTTATTTATTTATTTATTTTATTTATTTATTTTTTTTTTTTGTGAGGGTTAAAAGCAAATTGTGTTTGTTTTCAAAGGTGTTGATCTTCAATTTTATTACTTAGGTGAAAAAGAAAAAAGAAAGAAAGAAAACATTTAGAATATTGTTTTCGGCAAAAGTACAATATATTTTAGTTTTTAATTTATATTAAGTCCGAAATAATTTATAATCATCAGTAAATTGACAATTTTGAAAGTATCGGATATAAGGTGACAAGGGGTAATAAGGCCAGGGTGGGTTGTTGCCTGTAAAATATTACGTAAATTGCCAGTATTACACATAATTATGAAAAAATTCTGGAAATGTTATCTACGAGTTCTGTGAAGAAGGATTCCGAATCATCTGAATCACAAACAATCGTTGAAAGTTAATTGGTTGCATTTGTAGGTCTTATCGCTGGAAGAAACACGCAAAAACCAATGTCTGATCTAAAATTTGGGAGGTAAGCTCTGTGATCTGAAGATTTACTCCGAAAAACTTTGTTTGTTATATAAATTTGTAGTGTGTTTCATGTACTTCCAAAATGTTGATGAAGATTTTGGATGTATTTGTAGGTGTTTAAAATATTTTGGGTTAGTTTGCAATTTAAAATATACTGCTCAATGAATACACCGGGGTAATAACGTCATCCATTGGCGTTATTACCCCGGTGTATTGATTCTTTTCAGTGCTGTAACTAAATCCCGAGAAGGTTTATTTTTAATTTTATGAGTGAGATTGCTTTATTGTCATTGTTGAAAACCAAAAAGGATACAGAGAAATTAATATACCCTGCTATTTTTTTTCCATGACTGAGGAATAAAAAATAAAATGATTTTTATTACATCCTGATATCGCAGTTAATGGTAAGTTAATGGTAAGAAATTTGCATATTTCTAGGGCTGTAGAGTTTGTGCTTTTAGAATTGGACAATTTATATGCCATTATTCCATCTTATTTTGTAGTTTTGTTTGGATGGCGTTACTACCCACTTAGATGGATAATAACGCCAAATAGTATTGGTAAAAAAAAAAAAAACGTCTTTGTATTCAATGAATATATATCTGCTAAAATATTCTTTCTTGTTTACTTAATCAATAAGTCGCTGTATCAATTCTTGAATTTGTTTGAAAATACATATATGTATCTCAAACTAAGCCGTGAAAATTGGTAGAGCCTTAACGTGACGTTATTATTGCCACACCTTAGTTAAAAAGTATCAGATATTTTTGATATTTTCGAAAATATTGAGATATTTACGAACACAGCTAACAAACAAAGTAACCAATTATAACAACAGTTTAAACGTTCTTTGTATTCGTATGAAAATAAAATAAAGTATCTTGACAAATATTTTTTATACTCTTTCAGAGCACAAATTTCGTTTTGGACTGAAATAAAGGGAAAATAGAGGTTGGGCGTTCTATAATGAACTCAACTTCCCAGCATTTTATATATGTACCATAAAATATTCAATGCCGCAAGCTATAAATTTTTCTACGACAGGAAAGCTATTTCATAAGCTTCTATAAATAAAAGTGTCCCCGAAATCTCTTCAAATTGAAATATTTCACTAGTTTTAGAACAGTGGGATTTAGAAGCACTGTCGAACATTTCCCCCAAAGAAAGGGAAGGGGGAGGGGGGGGGTGAAAGAAAAGGGCGTACAAATCATAAATTCCTCAAAAGAATGTAATTCAAGGATCGATGAAACAAAAGGAAACTAAGCGGAAATCCTATAATATCACATAAAATTGATTTTTTTAGCGAGTAGCAAAAGTTTTCTTTCACTGGAAAAATGATCTGATATGATAAGAACGATCTAATTAACATGTTAATAATACTTGTTTATTTTTTTCTTTTATCTTTAATTTTGGCTTATTTAACCACTTAACTAATCAATATTTTTGAAAAAAAAAACTTTCAAATAATACCTATTTGTTTGCATTTTTTACAGAATTTTAAATCTTTCATGAATGGGTTTTCAAAACAGAAATTATTGCCATGTTAATTCAGAAAAATGCTCGGCTTCAACAATGCAAAATTTACAATGAAAATTAACTGTGAGAATAATAAATTAAGCTTAAAATATTCAACTTAAAATATACAAATAAATACTTAAAAGGTGTTTCAAAAATAGGTGTTATTTATTTATTATTTACCTTAGATCTTTCGGATGCCCTCGCATCCATTTTCAAAGGAATATAAAAGAAGATAATTGATTAGAAATAGAAAACGTAAAAACAAAACAAAAACAAAAACAGTCCACGCGTACAAACAAAGTTTACGATGAGTTCATCGAAACACCAAGAATATTGTACCAGAGTGCGGGAATATTATAAGAAATGATGTCATTACAAACAGTATCATTGTTAAGCAAAATTTCAATCTTAATAAATTATGATTTGAAATCATTTGCCCGTATCACATACGGGTAAATCATGATTGGCAAAAACACGTTGCCCGTACGACCGGCGTACGGGCAAATCAGAGGAGCGGTTAAAAAGCATTGTTACATAAAAATTATAATTACGCTCCAATTATGGAAGATTCTAGAATCTTAATCAGTGTTTATGAAATTATAGTTAAATCGGAATTTTCTTAAAATGTCACTCATTCAAGTTTTCAATGAAATGCCTAATTTCATGCGAATGGAATCTTGTCGGGTGAAAATCGTCTATACGTTCAATACGGTAAAAATAATAAGAAGAATAATAACGACTGTTAGGTTACGTGCATCGTCATAGTAACTGCTTTTGGAGATAACGAAGATTATTTAGAAGACAAATGCTAAAATTCTTTCTTCTCTCTCTTCGCTTAGTTTTCAAGAAAAAAATGACGAATTTACTTCTTGAATAATTATTTCAAGAAAAAAAAAAAGCTATTTCATACCTATATATACAATTTTCATCGATTACCGTAAGTCCGTTCCATATTTGTGCACATAAAATATAAGAATATTGGATAAATATTGTATCAAAAAAAAAAAAAAAAAAAAAAAAAAAAATAGTTGATAAAAAAATAAACATCTTATCATCCACAAAATGCAGAGTTTAATGAAAAAAATCGTGAAAAATTGAAAAATCGATGTTCAAAATCTTAGTAATCTTTACTGAAAAGAGGCCAAAGTATACAATAGCGAGAAGAAAAAGATAGCTTTCGTGAGTGCCCGAAAATGACGTCGAACTTGGAAAATCGAGAAAAACAACTGAAATTCAACGTAAAATAACCAAAAACTAACCCCCCTCCCCCCCCCCCAAAAAAATACTAAATTTGAACTACAGGTGCACTGGAACCTTATCTTTGTTGGTCCGAAACTAAATTTACAGTCTTCTGAGTGCGACAGATTTCCCTATAGTAATCACCCACAGACAGACAAACTCATACACACTTAATTATACAAATATACAGCACTTATAGTCGTTGTCTGATGCATTCACCTATCTGTATGATTCATCTGTCTATCTATTCGTCTATCTACATATAGAAGCATAAAAACTGCCCTCTCCAATGGTTTAAAATTTAATGTATAGAATCGTTGCAAAATTTTCTCAATTTATTTCAAATTTTATGAAAATCAATTCAAAATTTAAAAAGGTATATTAATAAAAGTTTTCTTCCTTCTATTAAATCCTATCCTACGCAATTAATTCAACGGTATCCCATGATAAGTAAGGATTCTATGGTTGGCTTATTGACGACGCCCTATTTAAGATAAAGTTCCATTATTTCAGTATTACTGAATTTGATATGTATAATATAGTGATAAATTTTGCATTCGTGCATTTTTGCATAAGAGTGCAACAGTTATTTCACCAAGATTTGAATATTTAGAAAACTAGTTACAGTACAAACGCACCTTACTTACCACGTTTGACGTACAATTTCCGGCCTGTTTATTATTATTAATACAAGTATGAAAAAAGAGAGTAAAGCCGACCCAGCGGCTTGGTTGGTAGCGTCAGCTCCTCCCACACCGCTGGACCCTGGTTCGAATCCAGCTAGCGGCATGGGTGTCTGTGTTGTCCCTGTGCTGTGTGTTAAAAATGTATGTACTGTATTTCCTGTAATAATAAAGTGTTCTGTATTTGTTTCTGTGCATTATGGATCATTCGAGGTAACAGCCATTGTAGCTATAGACCTCAAAAAGTATTGTTCACTCAAACTCAAAAGAGAGTAAACGCAAAATTTCATGAAATCAGTTTTACCGTAAAACACTTCTTTAAAGGAATAAAGCATCTCAGTAAGGAACTCTTTTTATCCCAAAACGTTTTCAAAAACAAATTTCGTTTGGAACTAAGAGATAGGGTACTCCTAAATTTCTTTTCTCTATATTTTTCATATGCGTCATATATAGTGCTGTAAAATCAAAATTCTTCAATAAAAGGAAAACCCATTTCCTCCTACTATAAAATAAAGTACCATCGAAATCCCTTCAAAATTGGAAGAACAGTGGGTTTTATAAGTAGTACGGAACATTCCCCCTGGCAGTAAAAGTAAGGGAGTATGTATACATATCAAAAGCTCCACCCCTCGCCACTTAAGAAATCATAGATCACAAAAATACCACAACCAAAGGTTCAGAAAAAAAAGTAAAAACATAAAAGTCGAATGGAAACTACAGTGTCTGGGAAAATCGATATCATTTGAATTTAGATTAGAAAATTACCGCCAATTTAAAAGAAATCGTTGTATGCATCGTTTTAAATGTAATGTAAAAATGAAATGAAATGAAATTATTTATTTATTTATTTATTTATTGGTGGTTATTCAAATGGAACTTTCTGTTCGGTTCGGGTTGCGTATGAACTGAAATTATTTTGTCTTGCTTAGTTGGGGTGTCATGTTGTCTTCAAAAGAAATTTTCAGGTTCGTGTTGAATTGCATGACTGTTGAAATTACAATTCTTGCACAAATCGGGTTACGGTTCAATGGATTTTTTTTTCTTGTGTGTGTGGTTTGGTTCGGTTGGGGTTGGCGTGTTGATCAGTCTAAGAAATTCAGATTGATTGAGAAATAAGTGGTCGTTTTTCAGTTAGCCTAACACTGCCTAAGCTCTTTGCAATAGTCCAAAAAATATCAGACTAACTGGGAAACAAATGGTGAGTTTTTAATAGGCTCTTTGCAATAAACCTGAAAAGTATCAGGCTATTTGGAAAACCGGAATTAAATCTCCAATTAGCCCGGCTCTTTGGAAAGAGCCCACAATTTCTCAATTAGCCCACGATAAACAAACACATACACACATACAGGCATAAAGTTATCACGAATTACATAAATTAAAACATATAAAATGTACATTTTGGTTAAATAAATTGCAGATTTCTTTTTTTTTCCCGAATGGGCTAATTTTCTTACTGATTATCTACCTATGTATTCAAAACACGAACAACCTAAATATTAGCATTAAAGATATGAAATCCTCATATAAACAATCGGAACAAATAGGCCTTTTCATTTCTTTAATTGTCTTGATTTAAAAGAAAAATAAAACTAATGGCCGTTGTCTATCTAAAAAGTTTCTTCCATCTCATACATGTTAATACTTGAATACTAGATAGCACAAAGTCAATCTATGCCCATCATGAGGATTTTAAAGATATAAAATTCCGATTTTTAGTTCTTGTTCAGTAAATTATGCAAAATGCAGAATAGAAGCGCCATTTGTTGGGTGATTTACACTAAAACTAATCATCAACAACTTATGTCAACGACTAACTGAATCTAAAATTTGATGAAAATCAGTGCATTAGTTCTTGAAATAGAGCTAACGGGGGATATCGTGAGAAAGGCAGCATGGCTGCGTCACTTTTTGGTGATGTACACCAAAACTTAATTAACACCAATTCTTATCAAAGACTATCTGAATCTGTAGCGTTATGAAAATCCGTCCATTAGTTCTTGAGATAGAGCAATTGCGAAAATCGTGAGATATGCAGCACAGCAACTTCACCTGTTGGGCGATGTACGCCAAAAACTCATCAGCACCCATTTATTTCAAATCTAACTGAATCTAAAGTTTTGTGAAATTCCGTGAATTAGTTCTTGACATAGAACGCCCACAAAATTTTTGTCACATGCATACTCACAAAAAGATATTTTCTAATAAAAACCATCGAATCATGTTTCGGAACTTCAGGGACGTATAAATTCATCAAAAACCGGAAATCAAAACACTTCATGGATTCGATGCTTTTTTATCGTAAACATATAGAAGAAAGTAAAATAAAAAATCTATAGATTTCGCTAAAACGAATTCCCCTTCCTATTACGTGTATTATAAAATATACTATAAAATATAAGAATAACACAGGATAAAAATTCTTTTAGTAAAGTATATTTTTCTCATCCATAAATATAAAAATTTTCTAGCGAAATTGCACCATTTCACTATTTCCTATAACAATGAGGTTTATATCGAATATTTCTCCAGAATTGTGGGAATAAAAGGAAATGTGGGCACATCGAGTATTCACCCTTCTTTTCATACAAAAACACAAATCACAAAACCACTAAAACAGAGAATATAAAAGAAAAACCATACAAAATAGAAAAGAAATAGATTTCGCCTGAATCTTATGAAATCGTTTTTATTGAAATTCAGATTAGAAAATTAACAACACTTTTGAGGAAATTGTTTCATGCGTTCATATGCCCACAAACATTTATGTAATGAAATTAATTATGGAAAGATAAAGAGGAAAGAAAAATCATGAAAAGTATATACACATTGACAATCTGTATTATAAAGGACAAATGTGTCCGTGAATTTTATTATGTTCATGTTCGAAAGAAGGTAACATCAATATGCACCTGAAACATTTTTTCCCATTGACCTTAATGTAAAGGAATATTTTTTATTGTTCCTGTAATTGAACTATACATTCGATTTTCATAAAATTTGAAATGTCACGACAAAATTGCGTAATAATTATACATTTTAAATTTGATACGATTCAATTGGGCAGTTTTTACGTTTTGTTACATGCGGACAGACGGACGAACTGAACGACGACTGTAGGTGCTTTGTATTTACATAATTACGAAAGCACCAAAAAAAGCTGACTGTAAATAGGGAATTTTTAGGGGATTCTTCGGATGTTAACTCCTGATGCAGGGTTTATATAACAATATCGCAAAAAATTGTCCGTTGCAATGGACAGCAATATTAGAGTCTAAGCTATGGTAACATTGTTTCTAAGCCATAAATACATTTACTCCCCAGTTTCCTAAAACAGATAATATATTCCACGACCCCCTCATTATTCCTTAAAAATAATAAAAAGAACAAAACAGTTTCTCGACCTCCCTTATTTGTTTTATTTTTAGATATGGGGACTGTGAGACAAATTTGCTATGAAAATTTTATGAGTTCCAACACATTGTACATGGGCGGGCGAACATTTAATTGGCTACTACTGTCAAGTAGCACTCATAGAGTGACATTAGTGACCTGCAGAGATGCTTAAAATTGAAAGAGAAGTGCGCTTTAAAAAGACATAGAATAATAATATAAAGGTAAAATTTTTTAATGTATGGTCTCTTGTTCATGTACCATTTGGGAAATGTATAATTCTAACATATAATGTTATAATATATATATTTATTCGAAACGTCGTTACAAGAAGATGCAGATAGTATAGAAGGCTAATTCCATGGGTTCTGTAGTGTAAGTCACATAACTTATAAATTGCTATGCTTGTTAGCCACCGTTATTTTCGAAAAGTCTGCTTGGCCTTATTCAATTAATGAGAATGTGCCAATAAAATTAATCACATTTTTTCGTTCTATAATACTGGTAGCCAAAAATCGTAGCCTGTGACTTACACTACAAGTACTCATGGAAATAGCCAGGAAAGAACTAAAAAGATAGATAAGAATAAAAATAAAAATAGTTAAAAAGAAGAGAAGAAAAAAGTATTATTATAACCATTCAATGCTGATCTTGAAAATCATGTTTTTCCCTTAAAATTTCCATTACAATGCATTTCTTTTTCGGCTATATCAACAAAATTGATTATAAAAACACAACTTTTTTTTAAGAATAGGGCGAAACAACTTGTTTTACGAAATTTAAGTAAACTACATCAAAATCCCTTTGTAGAACTTTTCGAAAAATACCTCATACATCGCTGTGTTTTTAGTAGGTGCAGAGAAAAGAGGATACTAACACCAGAAATAACATATATGATGTTTTTCATCTATATTCTAAAAACCTATATTTATGTCCTTTTAATAATAATAATAATAATAAAAACCTTTGCCAAAAAATTTTGCCTTTTGCAACACTAGAGCAATAAGGTTTCATCTGCGGTAACATTATTTCTAAATCATAATACATTTACTCCCCAGTCTCCTAAAACAGACAATATATTCCACGACCCCCTCATTATCCCTTAAGAATAATAAAAAGAACAAAAAAGTTTCACGACCTCCCTTATTTTTTTCTTTTTTATAACAAAGATAATCATAGTTCGTCCTCCGGGATTATCCGTATCAGATGAAGCTTATATTGCCCAACCTCGAGGGATCTATGGGTCACGAATTACCAGTTTTCTGGCAGATATGGGGACTGTGAGATAAATTTGCTATGAAATTTTTATGAGCTCCAACACACCGAACACGGGCGGGCGAACATTTAATTGGCTTTTACTACTGTCAAGTAGCACACATAAAGTGCCATTAGTGACCTGCAGAGACGATGGAAATTGCAGGAAAAATTTGTTAATGTATGGTCTCTAGTTCGTGTATCATTTGTGAACTATATAATTCTAACATATGTATGTATTTATTCGAAATGTCATTATAAGAAGATGCAGATATAGTAATGAAAAGAATTAAAAAGATAGATAAGCATAAAAGTAAAAGTAGTTAAAAAAAAAAAAAACACTATTATAAATATTCAATGTTTATCTTGAAAATCATGTTTATTCCATTTTTTTAGGAGGGGGGGGATTCATGTTTTTTCTTAAAAATTTCTCTTACAAAGCAAAGCATTCTTTTGACTGTATCAACGAACGTGGTGATAAAAATGCAAATGCTTTTTATTTTCCTTCGGAAGAAGCAAGCGAACTTATTAAAAAAAATACGCAGTTTTTGCTTTGTTTCTTTTTTAACACTTTCCAAAAAGTTGAAAAGTTTTTATGCATTCGGTTTGTCTGTCCGTCTGACCGGATGGCCGTCAGTCCGCGTTCTAACTCCCGAAAATATACTCGGATTGCTATGAAATTTTTATATGTTATTGATGTACCCTAGTTATTATTGTTGAATGCATTGTGTAACAAAAAGTTATTATAAAATACTTTTAAATAGTAGCTTTTTCTTCTAAGTGTTCTTGATATAAAAATTTTCCATATACAAAATTATATTTTATTTTCTCCTCTTCATTTCAATCATAAAAGATGCGAAAAATAAATGCAACCAGCTTTGTATGTCATATTAAATAAAAAAATAAATAAATAAAATTTTATACTTTGATAATGATATCATTATCAGAAGGGGGGGGGGGGTCGAGGAATGATAACGTATGATATCGGAAGGGGGAGGGGTTCCAAAATTATCAAAAAGTTTATAACGTTATATTTGCACAGCCCCTTAAATGATGTTTATTAATGTATGTATGTCCTCCATATTAAATTATACACAGTATTTTGAATAAATTTAAAAGTGTTTGCAAATAATTCTCTTGTCACAAAAAAATTCGATTTGGATGTCTTGCCTATAATGTTACTATTTTTCCTAATAAATAATCATTTTAACGTTTCTTGAAAACAGTTTTGAACCGGAAATAAATGTCAGCATATTTTTAGTTTAATTTATAGTTTCAGGAGTGCAATATATAACGGTTTCTATTTGAGCAAAACCATGGAATCAAACATGAGTATATATATTTTTCAATATTAAGTACATTTGGATCGGAGTTACTTTGAATATGTGACGTATTTAAAATGGAGTACTTTTTACTCAATTTTGAATACCCATTTTTTTCAGTGTCCATATTCTTTATTTTGTATTAATTAAATTCTTAATGCCCTATTGTAAAACAATTTAACATTTTTTGTCCTTTTTCAAAACTTTCACGAAATTTGCACAAATTCGATTATCCACGTTAATCGCTTTTCCGGGACGAAAGATTTGCAGACGTCCCGGTTAATAGAAAATCTACTATATTCCGCAATCTCCCCATTATCTCCCTCGGAATAAAGAAAAAAAGATTCAATGAACATCGCACTTTTTACAACAACGGTAATCACAGCTCGTCCTGTAGTGGATTTACCATATCAGGCGATATCGTCGGACCTCCAGAGATTTTCGTGTTATAAATTACCAGTATTCTGACAGATAAGGTGGCAGTGGGAAAAATTTCCATGAAAATTTCATGAGTTCCAACAGAGATAACATGGGCGGGCTATTGTCTAATTGGCCTTTATAGCCAAGTAACACAAAAGAACCATTTGTGATCCACAGAGAGACTGAAAATTTTACAAGAAACATACTTATAAAATAAATAAAACAAAGGTCGAGATTGTTAAAATACAAGTTAAAAAGTCACAAAACAGCAAAAAACATTCCATGTTTACTTTTTATCAATTAAAAGTATTACTAATGAAAGCTTTACATTTTTTTTTTTTTTTAAGAATGACTAACTCTACGTATGTATGACACTATTATTACCACGTACAGATAGTAATAGATACTTTCCTTTTTCCTTTTTTTTTTTTTTTTTTTTATCGTTCAGATCAAAACGGGAAAAATTAGTTTTTACTCTATTTTTATTTTATTTTATTTTATTTTCTAGCAGAAAATTGGAAACGCAGGATTGATTACAAAAGAATATATGCAAGTAAAATACAGATTTTGATGTATTATATTTATGCTTGAGTATAATTGTATAACTATACTTAAGTCTCATGCTTAGACTGAATGAAAGAAAATTGCTATAGATAGCATTTTTACGTCTTAAAAACAAAACTTTATCTTGCTGAAATAGCATTTTCAAAGTTTAAGCATTTTAACATTAAAAAAAGTTTCATTTTATAGAGATTGCCATACACAATATATCATAAAATTTTCATGAAAAATATTAAAAAGCATTTTAATTATCTTGCAAATAATCCTCTAAAACAGCGGTTCCCAAACTTTATTAACATGCGACCCATCTTTCAATATAAAAAAATTTTCGCGACCCACCTAGTATGAGGGTGTATCTAATATCAGTATGGAAATTTTGGATGACCTCTATAAGTTATCCTATTCTGCGTAAAAAAAGCGATTTTTCGTATGAAGTCATTACCAACAAAATCAAGAATTAATAATCCCCACGTATTTAAGTAGGATAATAATTAAAACAACCCGCAAACTACAAATATAAATATATTTAATTACAGTCGAGTCTCTATATAACGAAATCCATTGTTCTGTAAAAAATTCGTTATATAGAGAAATTCGTTGTATAGAGAATGACGCTTATATTCCTATTTAATGTGTAAATTTTGAATAAATATTATTTTTAATGTGTTTAATTAAGAATTTGAAACGTTTAAATCTAAATAGTAACCTAATATTCTATTTCTTATTTCATTGAATTCTTGAGTCTATTATCTTTTAATGATCCACACTTGATATTTTATTCCCATTAAGTTTTTTTTTCGCCAAAATTGACCTCATACAATATTAATTTACTTTTAACAATATTCCGTACTTATTTCAACTAATTAAATTAAAATCCTGTTACTAGATCTAATCTATTAATCTTTATAGAAACGATATAAATTCTTAATTCGCCTTAAAAAATATTTATTCCAATATGCGTAATTTAAAAAAAAATGGCTCTAAATTAAAAATATTTTTAATTAAACTTTATTTCTTAAAATTCCCAATAAAACTCCTTTTTTACCTGTTTTTATCAACCCTTTTTTAAGAAAGTCTTATTAAATTTATTACAAAACCATACCTTTCAAAAATATCATTCTTTTTATTTTTTTTTTCATTTTTTTCTTCGCGTTTGATATTTACTGCGTATCAATAAATTCATTTCTTTTATTTTTCTTTTAAATAAATCGTCTGTAATTGAATATCGTCTTCAGAATATTCGAAGTTTGATTTCGATTAGAAATTAGTTAAATAATAATCTTTTAAAATAAAAATTATCTTCTGAAAAAATTCGAGAATGCTAGGGTTAATATCGGCGCTAGACATTAAATTCTGTTTACATAAGAAAATCATGGTTAAAGATTATATATCTTATCACAATGATATATATGTATATTTGATCAATCTTTTAAATATTATGTGCTATGATAATTGCTGCGTTGAGCCTTAGTGTATTATCACTTAGATTTCTACTTTGTAGTTTTCTGATACCTCTTCACAGGAAATTCCATTAAGAATTGCATATGATATAGTGATGTAATACATAATTTATAGCTAATGTTAGTTGTTTAATGCTATAGTCATTTTTTTCCATGTTTCAATGTGGTAATTTATATTAAATTCAATGGTTTATATATTATTTTACAATTAATGGTCTCATACATACATAATTGTAAGAAACCTACTTTTTTTTAATTGAAATACCTTACAATGAAAATATGTGGGCGAATGTTTAATTGGTCATTACTGTTGCTAAGTAGCACAAATCAAGTGCCACTTGTGATTCGTACAAAGGCTTAAGACTTCACAAGAAGTACACTTACAAAATAAATAAATAAATAAATAAATAAAATAATTAGTTCGTTAACAGATGGATTAAAAAGTCGCGAAACAGAAAACATTGAGAGCGAAAAACTATTTTTACACAAAGTATTTTTCTCCCACTTATTTATGAGAGTCAACGTCTGGCAATTTGAAGTGTGATAAAACCGAGGGTCTGGGTCTGGTGTAATATTAATAGTACTTACATGTCTTTTAATTAAATATTATTTTGTTTTAACAAATACTTTTATTACCGTTTACATGTAGTAATGTTAGTATATGTCTATGCATTTACTATATGACTTCATTTACGTTTACGCATTTAGTAGTAATAATAGTTATTATTTGCTTAATTATCTTTACGCCGTTTGTGATTCTTTTATTTTAAGCATATATTTAATTCTTTAAACTTAAAATAAAAGTTGCTTTCCTGAAATAAACATGTGTAATAAAGCGCAAAAAGTATTAGAAAGTTGCAATGTAAATTAAACCTTATTGTAATACAATATTTTTTAAACATCTCCAAAAACTCTTGCTTAGTCTATTGTCATATGAATATTAATTGAATAGTACGCAAAACAACAACAATCGTTATTTTTCAGGCAATGAAATATTCGTCAAACTCTAATTAACCTATTTGGATAGTTAGTATTAATGTTATTAACACTATTATATATATACCGGTTGCTCGTCCCCAAAGGGTTGATAAACACTTGTTCTTTTTTTTTAGGTGCGTTCGTAATTATGTAAATACATACCATCTATAATTGTCGGTCAGTCCGTCCATCTGTCCTCACATAACAACGCAAAAACCACTCAATCGAATCGTTTGAAATTTAAAATATATAATTATTACATAACTTTGTTGAGTTATTTCAAATTTTATCAAAATCGGATGCATAGTTCAATTACAGGAACAATCAAAAGTATTCCGTTACATTACGGTCAATGGGGGAAAGTGTTTCAAATGCATTTTAATGGTGTTACACTCATTCGAACATAATAAAATTGATATGCATCTGTAAATCAATATTATAATATACATTTTGCATAATCTGTGGTGCAAAGAACTTTTGTTATTGATTTACAAGGTCACACAAAAGTATTCTATTACATAATGGTAGATGGAGAACATTGTTTGGTGTGGATTTTAATTGTAATTAACTATTTACAATTTAATGAGATTGATATTTTTAAAACTTCGTTATCGTACGAACGCACCTCATTTGCTACGCTTCACATGCAATTTCCAACTTGTTTTTTTTTTTTTTTTTTTTTTTTTTTTTTTTCCAATGCTGTAAAGTAATTCCGGAAGATGTCAAATGCTAAAATTCGCTTCTTTTATCTTTTTTTAGTAATTTTCCTGTAATAACTTCGTCTCTCAGTGCAGCTGTTCTGTCAGTAAACAAAGGAAATTTCATTTATAAAACTCGTTTGAAACCTTCTTTCACACATCTGTTTTATTGAGAGTGTACGAAATAAAGGCGCCTTCACGTTTTAGCGTTGTTTTGCGCACTTTATGCAGTAAGTTATTTCAGAATTAGCATGACGGGGTATTCATATTTTCTATCTATATGAATTATTATAAAAAAAATAATAACGTTTGGGTGAATGAAATATAAAATGAAATTTAATTATTTAATTTTAACTGTCAAAATCCTTCTAACATTTGTTAAACGATTGTGTAAATGTTGTAATGTAGTTTCAAAAACTCACGAAAAGTCCGTCCGTCTGTCCGCATATAATGGAGCAAAAACTACCCAACCAAATTATTTGAAATTTAAAATATGTAATTATTGCATAATTTTATAGAGTCATTTCAAATTTTATGAAAATCAGATGTATAGTTTAATAACAGAAGTAATCAAAAATATTCCGTTACATTAAGGTCAATAGGGAAAAATAGATTCAAGTGCATTTTAATAATGTCACACTCTTCCGAACATAATAAAATTGATATGCATCTATGAAGTATGTACTAAAATATCATTCTGTATAATCTGTTGTGCAAAGAATACTTGTTATTAATTTACAGGTTCATACAAAAGTATTCCAATACATAATGGTATAGGGCAGCGATTCCCAAACTTTATTGGTACGCGACCGACCTTTAGGTAAAAAAAAATTCGCGATCCACTTAATATGGTTGTGTACATCAAAATGGAAATTGCTATGTGAGATCTATAAGTTATCAGCTATCTTAACCTATGAGAAACACCTATGTATGTCTGTCTGTCTGCCTGTTTGTAAACGCTCTATCTCCCAAACAAATTGAGATCGAGACTTGAAATTTTATATATACTTAGTATGTAAGAATGGGACGAAGCCTATTTGATATCAGTAACTTCGATTATACGGAACTATTTTTTTCGGACCTCGAAAAATTCATTTTGATGAAAGGTACATAAAAAGTTTCGAATTTTTTTATTTTAAGGAGTGGGCGTAAAAGGCAATAAAAAAAACACAAATTTTGTATAAAAAATGAAGTCGATCGGATAATTAGTTGCCGAGATATTTGTAATCCTGTTTTTCAAATTCTTCGATTTTTCATGATCTTGTATTTCATTCAAATTTCAGTTCAAAGATATATTTTAATTGGAAATGAGACTTTTGATCAATAAAAAATAAAATAAAAACAATAAAAATAAATAAAAAACAAAATAAAACAGGCAAATTTTTGCACGAAAGATACACTATTAACGAAAACAACAATTCGTAATTCCAAAGTGTCTAAGTAAAATAATAATTAACACAACACACAAACTAGAAAGATAATTAAAAATACATTTAATTACTATCAAAACATAACTTTATAATTAGTATGTTTTTTGTCACTAGTGTTTACCGATGAAAGCATCTATATCAGGGGTTGTTAATTTCAACCTTAATTCACTTTCAACGCACAGTTTTTTCTACACTTGTTTTTCAAAAACAGTAGTATACAAAAAGTATACAAAAAGCATGTTCATATGGGTATGTTGTGTTGAATCTCCATCTAGGAATTCACAGCCTATTTAGATGTTTCTGAATATTCTGCTCGTTTATTTCTTCATATGGAAATTAAAAAAATTTCCCTTGAAATATTATTTGCTATTGAAATTGTTATATAGTTTTTAAACTGGTAAAGTACAAAATATATTTTTGTGACAAGCCACAATTGTTTCTGCGACTCATAATTTGGAAACGCTGGTATAGAGAATAGTATTAATTATATTAAACTATTTCACATTTTATGAAATAGATGTATGTTACTGAGGTTTATTACAAGTTACTTCCTGTATAATAGAAAGCAGATAGTATTTACAGGGACATTCAAAAGATTTCGGCTACTGTAATGTTTCCAAAGTACATATACTATTACACCAAGATCTGAATATTTTTAAAACTTCGTTATAGTACGACGCATTTTATTTTCTACGACTTGTTTATTATTATTCATACAGATGTCAAAAAAGGAGTAAAGACGCAAAATTTCACAAAATCAATTTTACAGTAAAACACTCCTTTAAAGAAATAAAGTATCTCGGTAAGGAACTCGTTTTATCCCAAACGCTTTCAAAAACAAATTTCGCTTGGAACTAAGAGATAGGGTACTTCTAAATTTCTTTTCTCTGTATTTTTCATATGCGTCATATACAGTCCCTGGCCAAATTATTAGACGCACTCCCTTTTCCTTGTGTCGAATCATATTACTAGCTTCATAGAAATATTACTGTGTGAATAACTGCAATTCATTATGTACATCATTTGTATGATTATAATAAATAAAAAACATTCCTACGACTTTAAAACTTTTTCTTTTTACAAATTAAATTAAAAATGGCTGAAATTGCAAAATTTATAACTTGAAACTCCAAAAAATGTCAATATTTTTGGAGCCTCTTTTGTCGGCTATCAGTGCCTCTATTCTTCGCGGCATGCTGTTAATACAAAATTGAAGAGTTTCTTGTATACGTGGGTGACGATTCCAGATATAGATAAGATTTTCTATGAGCTGGGTTTTGTTTTTTATGACTTCTTAGTCAATTTTCTAGACCAATATAAAGAGGTTTCCAAAATCGGTTTATTCTAAAGCTAAAATGCTGGTTTCCAAATGAAGAACCATTTGTATTTTGCAAGGTAAAGCTTTTTGTTACATAGCACGATCCGTCAAGGTCTACTTTCAATAAAAAAGATATCCGTGTGTTGAACTGCTCCCGGTAATTCATCAGACATGAATACCATTGAAAATGTTTGGGAGCTAACGAAGAAAAAACTGGACAAAGAGCTCATAACGAGCAAAACACAGCTCATAGAAAAACTTATCCTTATCTGGAAACATCACTCAAACATGCAAAAAACATTTCAATTTTGTACTAACAGCATGCCATGAAGATTAGAAGCACTGATTGCCGCCAAAGGAGACTCCAAAAAATATTGACATTTTTTTTTTTTAATTTCATGATTTAAGTTTTACAATTTTAGCAATTGTTAATTTAATTTACAAAAATAAATAAATTTAAAGTCATTGGCATGCTTTTAATTTATTATAATCCTACAGATGATGTATATAATCAATTGTAACTATTGGCATAGTTATGGCATCTCTATGAAATTTGTAATATGATTCGACACAAGAAAATATGAGTGCGTCTAATAATTTGGCCAGGGACTGTACAGTGCTGTGAAATCAAAATTCTTCAATAAAAGGAAAACCCATTTCCTTCTACTATAAAATAAAGTGCTATCGAAATCCCTTCAAAATTGGAAGAACAGTGGGTTTTATAAGTAGTATGGAACTTTCCTCCTGGCAGTAAAAATAAGGGAGTATGCACACATATCGAAAGCTCCACCCCTCGCCACTTAAGAAATCATAGATCACAAGAATACCACAACCAAACGTTCATAAAAAAAAAAAAGCCAAAAAGGAAGAAAAGTAAAAACCTTAAACTCTGTTTTCGTATTGACATCAAACTGAGCCTTCATGTTCGGTAAATTTTTGAATTAAAATTATAATCGAAATCGATGTTTTAAAGGCAAATAGTTTAATGTCGTCGCATAAAACATATTCACCAAACGACACTTCCCCATTAGTTTCTTTTACTGGTTTCGCGTGTAATTATTCAGCTTTTCAGCACACCTGTCTCGTCCAAAAACAAAAAAAAGAGACGACCTCATATTAAAAGCACGTAATAATGAAGCTGTCTGTCTCTTCTTCCAACACATCTGTTTCTTCGATGCTGCTGCTGAATATAGAGCAAGCATATTATTGCTTTCAGGCCAAATGCGGTTTTTGGTGAAACAACGTGTTGTACGTCATTTTTTTGTGTTTTATGACAGACCTTTTTCTATGCGCAGTCAGTGTCACATTGACTTGATAGTCGTTCAGGAAATAGTTTTTGTCAGAGAATGGCATCAAACACAAACTTTTACATCGGCACTGTCAGAAGTTTATTTTTAATAAAGTTTTTTTTTATTTATTTATTTTCGAATGTTTGATGCAAGTACTTCAAAGTTAAACATGGGTTCGCAAAATGAGTACGATAGGAATAGGATGTCGTTAAATATGTTATTTTAGAGGAGTTTTTGTCATTGAATTAAGGGGCTCAAGGCTTGAAAACTTTTCAAAAAATCGATGTTTTATGATCTACAGGGTTGTTATAATTAAAGTTCGCCTATTCAGAAGGCTCTAGATCCGGTTCTATGGCTCCAAACGAAACGAAATTTCACTAGTACGTAGTTGAAGAGATGCGCTCAGCGAAAATCGAAAAAAAAAAAAAAAGTCAACATTTTTGTCACTAGGTGGCGCTGCGCCAATATTTAAGGTGATGTATGCAGATTCATTATATCAATATCAGTCAATCTAGACGAAACACAGAAATTTAAAAGTTTCAACAAGCTTCGACGAACTGCGAATTGTTTTAAGCTCTAGTAAATTTACTATAAAGGCCGACTTGTCTTCTTGTTTTTTTAGGTTCACCTAATCACACAGATCAAGAGCCTGACCTATGACTCCAAACAATACAGAAAAATGAATATCATTTCATGTGATGTAATCTGCATCAACAAAAATAAAACATGTCGCTCGGTAATGAGGAAATAACGAAGAATAACATTATGCATGCTCAATGAATCCTCCGCCATTTTTAATAATGCATTCCATTCTAAGAATTGTGCTTTCTACAACATTGCGTAAATTGTCCTGTTAGATTGAGCGAATGTGAAGTCTAATACTGTTTTTCAGATCAGAAATTGTCTGACATCTGTCTTTAGATACAGAATCTTTGAAAAATCCCCAGAAAATAAAGGGATCTGCAAATGTCGGCTTAAATATTGGCCCAGCGCCACCTACTGACAAAAATTTTAACTAATTTTTTTTTCGATTTTCGTAGAGCGCATTTCTTCAACTACGTACTAGTGAAATTCTGATTCGTTTAGAGCCATAGAACCGGCTCTAGAGCCTTCTAAATAGGCGAACTTTAATTATAACAACCCTGTATTTTGATTATTCAATTCATTCGGAATTCAGAGCAAAAAACCGCATAAAAATATTTGCATTTTTAACGGAGTTTTAAGCATTTATGTATCAACACTTTCAAAGCCGCACCCATATAATTTCAACTTTAAGACGTGTTTTCTCAAAACTTGCTTTTCGATGACTATCCGTAAGAATAAAAAAAAAACTATTTGATAAAATGGCCTTTTTTTTTTTGCATGCATATAACATTATTATCTATAGAATGAATTAATATATTTTAGATAGTTTAATATTTTGAGTATTTTTAATGAAAAAAAATTGTATTTTTTGTTTGTTTTTTTATTTTCAAATTTGAGAGTTTTTGTTTATTTATTTATTTATTTTGAGTGATAATTATATCCTTAATTTATTCTATAGAGTAAAGGCTCCTGATCATTTTAAAGCAAAAATTAGGTTCTTATGTCAATTCAACGTTAAGATATCTTAAAGATGGTGATATAACACATAATTTCTTTCTTTTCGGAAATTGTGTTACATAAATTTCGCTATGTTTTTTATTATATTACATTGAAGTACTTAATTTTATAATTTTATAAGACTACAAACATATCAACGTACAAAAATATCAGAAAGTTAAAATTAGTTACATTGAATGCTTCTGTTTTTATATGGACTCGAAGCGAGAGCTCTGTTTACATATTTTTCCGTATCGATCTAGCCCTGAGCCCCCTTAAAGTAAAATTTTCCTCATTAGTTCCCTACGTAAAATCACCTCACTATTCATTCATAAATTTATATGAGTCCTGATGTAGGAGACACAGAAGAACATCCCTTAAAATAATTTAAATGCTCCTAGAATTGTTAAAATTACTTCTAAACCTTTTTAATAAATGCGTGCATACTATAAGCATCGATATATGGACCGATATACCTTTGGAGATATTTTATAGTAATTTTAAACTGATTTTTGTGGTTCCTTCTTAATATTTGTCTCGGGACTGGGGAAGTTATTATAATCATGCTGTGACATAGATTGATCTAATTTGCGTATTTATTGTATAAGTAACTCGCCTGTGATGCCATTTTCATAATAAAATCGGTTTATTACGCCGAAATAGGGAAAACAACAGATCCGTTAGCGATAACAGATCTTTCAGTAAGCAGGGATGTATCTCATATATGATGACAGAAAATAAAGGGTTAATTATTCACATGTTCATTATTCCAACAACATGCAAAAATATTACCTCACTGTTAGCATTGATATCAATGCACACATCTCTTGTAAAATGCATGTGCATCTCATAATGACAGTCCTCTATCCTATCATTGAGGAATTTCATGAAAAATTTCAGAACAAAAGGGAACAATTTTTACACAATTGCTATTTTCTAACTATTTTTTCGATGTGTTTTTCTAAATTTACATAATTATTTAACACGAAAGCCAACAAGCTAAAAAATATATTGATCATGTTTCTCTTACATATCTTAATTAAAATCCATAATTAATAATACCCATATTTCCTTTATATGTAGTTAAACTAGCTATAATAAAAGTTAGTAATAATAAATCTGTATAAAATGTAAAAAACAATTGTTCCTTCCAGTTTCCTACATATATCCTAAGAAGTTGGATGAATTAATCAAAAATCCAGCCCGCTAAAATTTCATTATAACGGAGTATTACACATTTTTAATTTTTTTATTAGTATTATAGCTATTATTATTATATTATTTGAACAATACTTAGCTATGGAATCTAAAGCATTTTAAATACAAATATTCATATGTACGTATAAAGTAGATTTAATACGTGTTTAGACTGATTTGTGGATGATTTTACTTTCTTGCTTTTTGCTAAATTTTATTCGATGAAGATTCGATAAAATAATTTATATTTGAACAAGTTCATCTTCTCTAACATTCAGTTCTTTTTTTTTTTTTTTTTTTTTTTTTGGTTTTATTCTCAAAATCTATTCACTTTGCTGCTCATAGACGATGGAACAGGTATATCTTTGTGCCCGCGCTTTGTTCAGGATTAAGGTTACCTGGCCTGGGGATAAGAGATGTGCTCCGCACCTGCTCTTGTTCACGCAGGTAACCACCATTTCTCCTATCAGCAGCATCTGTCCCACCGGAACTTTTTTTCTTTTTCAGGTACCTCACCCCTATTTTTCGTTTATACCCCCACTTATCTCCTTGAAAGATTCTTCACGAACGATTGGTAGTAAGAAATATTTCGAAGTTTTAAATTTCTAATATATCAGGGTCGTAACAAGCCTGGAACATAGCTGCAACCCCCCCCCCCTCCCTTAAAATTCATAATCTTTTAATAATATTATCATCTGCATTGCATTTAAAATTCCTAAGAGGCAACTCCAGTTGAATGAAAAGACTCGTTCGCTAATGCTAATGCTACGGAAGAAATTTATAAGGATACCTCGTTTCCATTTCAATATTTATTTATTTATTTATTTATTTATTTTGGATAGCTGAGATTGATTAGTACAAAGACCGTTTTTCGCTTTCTTGATTTTGTTTACAAATATTTTTTAAGAGGACGTTTTCATTTTCGGAACCGGTTCGGAAAGCAAGTAAAAAGCGGCTTGCATACAGATCAATCTCAGCTATCCAATGCCAAAAAAAAGAAAAAAAAACTTTAAAAAATATTGAAATGCAACCGAGATACATTTATAAATTTATTCCACTTGATTAGCATTAGCGAACGGGTCTTTTCATTTGACTGAAGTAGCCTCTTAAAATGATTCTTTTAAAAAAAATTTCCCTTATAGCTAGTGTTGATGTTATTAACGTCAATGTAGTTTTATTTTAAAATTGAAAAAAAAATATTCGGACCCGAAAGGATTAAAATAAAATATTTGAGTTTGGAATATGTAACTTCCGTTTACCTTAATTATCATTAGGAAATGGATGTCACACACACACAATTCATTTGAAACGAATGAGATTCCAGATAGATGTCCGGCTATTGTCAAAGAATGTTCAGCATGCAGCGAAAAAGTTAATTATTCAGATTTGGCAACAAGGTGTAAGCTTGCTTCCGCCGGATGTCTGAAAACATGTTATTATTATTTTGAAACTTTCGTGGCATTTATTTCTACTTTCGTATTTTCCCCTAACTTTACAGTTGGGTGGCCAAGATAGTTGCGCTTTTTCAGAGGTCAAGGGAGTAACAGAGCATATAAATTAATAATTCTTATGTGAAGTACAGACTTTATTTACCTCAGTTTCTTTCTTTCTTTCTGCTTTTATTATTATTATTATTGTTATTATTAATGTTTGATTGATTTTTTTAATTGTGAAATTTTACATTAAATCCGCGCAAAGATTGCTTTTTTAACCGCTTTTTCTATAAACCTCTATGAAATTTGAATAAAAAGACAATTATAAATAACCTTAAACCATTACGAGGCAGTAAGATATATTATATTGATTATTTTAATTGTGAAATTTTATATTAAATCCGCGCAAAGATTGCTTTTTTAACCTCTTTTTCTATAAACCTCTATGAAATTTGAATAAAAAGACAATTATAAATAACCTTAAACCATTACGGGGCAGTAAGATATATTATATTCACCCTAATTTTAATGCTTTAATTAATTTAACTGATTTTTTCATCATTCAGGGAAATCTGTAATATCACATGACTGTAACTGGTTAAGGAGCGAGGGGATGTACTCTATCTCACCAAATTTTAATTAAGTTTTACCTTAATTAGTTTCTGAGATATTTTCCATTATTCAAGGAAATCTATATTATCACATGACATTAACAGGTTAAAGAGTGGTGGGATATATTCTAATTCAGCCAATTTTAACTAAGATTTGCCTTTATTAGTTTCTGAGATATATTCTATCATTCAGGGAAATCTATATTAGAACATGGCTGTAACAGAATAAAGGGCGGGGGGGGGGGGGGATACATTTATTCTACCTAATTTTAACTAATATTTGCCTTATCTAATTTCTGTTTTTCCATGCTTTAGGGAAATCTATGACAATAAATAGAACATGACCGAATCAGATTTTCATTATATGACTCAAATGATAAAATGTTTTGTCTGAATAATGAACGCTTTGTCTTCAATGTAAATCTTATTAATAAAGTTTATTAGTCAAAAGTCTTTTCCTTGTCATTAAACTCTATAATAAAACTCAATTACTTTGATTCCTTAGAAAAAAAAACAAAAAAACAAACAAACAAACATTACATCTATTTTACATTTCCCGTAAGTGGTATATAACAAACTTACCCTAATCATAAACATATCTTGCTCTCTTACAGCTTAAAGTTACAATTACCGATGATCAGATATTTTATTCAGGCGCACGCACTGATAACAAATAAATCTAATATTCTTCAATGTTTGGAGGCTAGACTTTGCGTATCAGCCAATCAACAAGAAACAGATTTATCCCCTGGGAATGCCGAAGATGCGAAAGAGCAAATTTATCTCTCCCAACATCCCACTTACCACAGAATGACGCTGGTATCTGGTTATTGTCTACAAGAAACTTTTCTAACTTGTCAAGATAGTTAAACTCAATGCTGGGTAAAAATTCCGCCATTTTGTTTTGTTATAAGGATTTTGTATCTTCATACAGTAGAATAATAATAATTTAGCGATTGATCTGTACCTATATTATAAAGAAGTAAAGTTTGTTTACTTTCAGGAGGTAATCTATGGAACTACTGAGCCGATTTCGTAATTAATGGTGTCAAAATGATGGTGTTCACGCGAAATAAAATATAGGCTATATTTTACGTCAGTGTCAATAACTTAAAGTGGGTGCAGGAGCAAACACGTTCTAAAAATGCACTTTTAGTGTTATTGAAAGTCCTAGAAACATAAAATTTTGGATATTAATTACGTATAACATATGAATAATGTCTAAGAACATTTCCAAAAAAATAAAAAAATAAAAAACAGTGAAAATGCACGAAAAGCGTTCTAAAAACGTTCTAAATTACAATTTTTAAGCAATCACGGGAAGTAACGAACTGATTTTTAAAATAATGATAATTATGAAATAAATTCCATCATTCAAGGAAATTTACATTACCACACGGTTGTAACAGGTTTTCGTTTTATGACTCAAATGATAAAACGTTTCGAATGAATAATGAATGTTTTTTCTTAATGTAAATCTTATTAATGTAGTTTATTAGCCAAAAATCTTTTCTCCATCATGAAACTCTATGATAAAACTCAATTACTTTGATTCCTTTATTATATATGGTATTATATATATATATATATATATATATATATATATATATATATATATATATATATATATATATATATATATATATATATATATATATATATATATATATATATATATATATATATTCCATCAATTCTACATTTCCGATAAATGGTATATAACAAACTTATCCCTAATCATAAACATATCTTGCTCGCTTAAAGCTTAAAGATACAATTACCGATGATCAGATATTTTATTCAGGTGCACGCACGGATAACAAATAAATCTAATATTCTACAATGTTCGAAGACTTGACTTTGCGGATCAGCCAATCAACAAGAAGCAGATTTTTCCCTTGGGAATGCCGAAGATGCGGAAGAGCAAATTTATCTCTCCCAACATCCCACTTACCACAGAATGACGCTGGTATCTGGTTATTGTCTACAAGAAACTTTTGTAACTTGTCAAGATAGTTAAACTCAATGCTGGGTAAAAATTCCGACATTTTGTTTTGTATCTTCATACAGTATAATAATAATAATTTAGCGATTAATCTGTATCTATATTATAAAGAGGTAAAGCTTGTTTATTTGCAGAAGGTAATCTCCGGAACTACCGAACCGATTTCATAATTAATGATGCCAAAATTATGGTGTTCACCTGAAATCAAACGTAGGCTATACTTTACGTCGATGCCACTAACTTAAAGTGGGTGCAGGAGCAAAACACGTTCTAAAAATGCGATTTTAATATTACTGAAAGTTCTAGAAACATGAAATTTTGCGTATTAATTACGTAAGGCATATAAATAATCTCTAAGAACATTTCCTAAAAAATTCGAAAATTAAAAGGGGTGAAAATGCACGTAAAGCGTTCTAAATTGCGATTTTTAAGCAATCCCAAGAAGTAACGAACCGATGTTAAAAATAATGATAATGATAAAATAAATTCCATCATTCAGGGAAATTTATATTACCACACGACTGAAACAGATTTTCGTTATATGATTCAAGTGATGAAATGTTTCGTTTGAATAATGAACGTTTTCTCTTTAATGTAAATCTTATTAATCTCCTTTATCCTATTAGCTAAAAGCCATTTTAAACTTTATTCCATTATTAAACTTTATAATAAAATTAAATTACTTTGATTTCTTTAGAAGAAAAAAAAAAAACATTTATCTATTCTAAATTTTCCACAACAAACTTACCATTAATCATAAAGATATCTTGCTCTCTTACAGCTTAAAGTTACAATTACCGATGATCAGATATTTTATTCAGGCGCAGTCACAGATAACAAATAGATCTAATATTCTTCAATGTTTGGAGACTAGACTCTGCGTATCAGCCAATCAAAAAGAAGCAGATTTTTCCCTTGGAAATGCCGAAGATGCGGAAGAGCAAATTTATCTCACCCAACATCCCATTTACTTCAGAATAACGCTCGTAACTGGTTATTGTCTACAAGAAACTTTTGTAACTTGTCAGGATAGTTAAACTCAATGCTGGGAGAAAATTTCGACATTTTGTTTCGTTATAAGGATTTTGTATCTTCCCACGTAGAATAACAATAATAATAACAAAAAATTGATGTAAATGTAATGTAAAAATTAAGGTAAATAAATGTAAATCATAAAACTTTTCACAGTGTAACATACCAAATCAAAACCATGTCTTAATAAGATCGATTATCCAAACTTGACTTACCTGCAAAAGAAATACAGAAAAGAAATGTATTTCTGCACGTAAATAGTATACATAGTATCGTTTTTACAAACATTTTAAGAAATACAGATGTTTATAAATTACATACAAAAATAAAAACAAAATGAAAATGATGCAAAAGATAATATTACTCTTAATTCAAAATTTATATCCAATAGAGATCGTTACTCATAACTCGCACAAATCTGTTACAACTTAGGGAAAAAAAAGAATGCAACAAGAAACGAAACTACAGTGGCAACTTCCATTTAACGAAGTCTCATGGTTTTATTTAAAAACTTCATTATGAAGAAAATTCGTTAAATTTGTAATCAACTCAAATCTATGAAATTTATATAAAAAATACATATGCATAAAAGAGAAAAATTTTTAAAAATGTTCGTCAAAATTAATAGCAAAATTGTAGTTTAACAAATTATGACGACTATTTGGAAAATGATATTTTCAAACACTAAACTTTTAAAGACTTAAAAGTAAATTCTATATTTAAATTAATAATAATAATAAACATAATTTTTATGATGATCATAACGAGTTATATATTACGACGCCATGCATTAAACATTAATATAACTAGACCAATGATAAAAAAAAAACAGTAGACAACTTTAACTGTTTAAAATGTGCATTTTTATTTGATGGAGTTAATCAGACTAACTTCTGAACGCTTCATATTACGTACGGCATGGATTAAGCATTAATATTCCTAGACCCACCATAAGCAAATTTTAAATGAAATTTCAGTTTTCGGAACTGCAAATTTTTAAACTTCTAAACATCGCATATTTTTCAATTTTTACACCGTCATATAGAGAAAAAAAATTTACTTTTAAATGCATTTCGTTTGAAAGCTGTATCTCAATTTGTTTTTGAGTTATTATTATTGCTTTTTATTACTTTTTTTTGTTATCATGACTGTAAACAATCAAAACTTATTTGGGTTCAAAATTCTTCTAAATATTCTTGAATTTTCTTTTTAAAAATTTTATTACATACTTAGAATTATAGAATAAAGAAATATTGAATTCAAATTATTTACATACTATGTACAAAATGTATAATATGTACAAAATATAAATGCTTTTACCTTGATAATTTTTGATCATCATACTAAAAGCTGGAAAGATGATCCTTTATGCATTTTTGCGTGCCTTTTCATAAAATTAACATAATTCTTCAATAAAACTCAAGACACGCACGACAAACAAAAAATATAAACATTCTCTCTCAAAAAAATTCTTTTTCCTTCCATCAAAAATTGATGCCAACTTTTTTATCTAAACTTTTAACTCATCTCGTAAGATAAAAAATATAAAAAGCAAAGCAGACGAAAAAACAGCTTCGCTTCCATAGCAACGAGTCGCTTCTTATAAATAAATTAAATATCACAATTGCAAACATGCAAACGATTTTCTGTGAATAAACTGGAATAACTTAATTTATCAATTCCTAACATACTCCCACCTTTAATTTAGGCGGAAGCCAAATTAAACTTAAGATCACTTTTGATCAAATTAAGCCCTAATTCAAAATAAAAAATATCTAAATAAATAAAGATAATAACTAAACAATAATAAAATAATAATGAAACATTTAGAGTTCTAAAAAAGTCATTTCAGAGTTCTAGAAAAATCAGTTCAGAGTTCTAGAAAAATCAGTTCAGAGTTCTAGAAAAATCAGTTCAGAGTTCTAGAAAAAGTCATTTCACAAGTCTCTTTACTACTCTGCCACTTCTAGTTTTACTATTACTCACAGTCTGTATTACTGGGTCATCAGGACTTGATATCTCTAATGAGTACAGCTTACGAAGTGGACGCACCAAGGTCCCTGAACTTGTTTTAACTTCAGCCACTCTAGCTACTCCATCTCGACTTGGGAAAATCTTTACAATTTTTCCTATAGGCCAATGAAGTCTCTTTTGGTTTAGTTCTATCAAGACTACTTCACCTAGTCTGACAGCTTGTCCTTTCTGTTTTGATTTTTGGACCAATTCAGCTAAATATTCTTTTCTAAATCTATTTCTAAGTTGTTGCCGAATATTTTGACAGTGTTTATATCTAGATTGAAGTTTCTTTGAATCTATTGCATCTAAATCAGGAACACCTATTTCTTCAATGTTTTGCAAAAATGATGATGGAGTCAAAGGTATAAATTTATCTGTTTCTTCAAAAATATAGGTTAGAGGCCTTTTATTTACTGTTGCTTCGACATCACATAGAACAGTCATGAGTTCTTCAAAAGTTAAAGTTGAAGTGCCGAGTGTTCTGATCAAGGGAATTTCAACACATCTAATCAGACGCTCCCACCATCCACCCCACCAAGCTGCTGCTGGAGGGATGAACTTCCATTTAATAGGAGACAGTTCTTTTGAAGAAACTATTGCATTCCAATCCAATGATTTTAAAAGGTTATTGGTTCCTCTAAAATTTGAGCCATTATCAGAGTATATAGTAGTCGGCCTTCCTCTCCTGCATATAAATCTTCGAAGTGAGTGAATGAATCCTTCTGATGAGAGACTGGATACAAGTTCCAAATGTATTGCCCTATATACTGCACATGTAAAAAGTACAACCCAAACTTTGGATCTTTGCTTTACGAAAAGAGGGCCAAAAAGATCAGTTCCAACAACTTCAAAAAGTTTGGAATCTCTGATTCGATCTAGAGGTAGGTGAATTGGAGGTGTAGTATATGGTTTTGCAGAGTATCTTTTGCATCTGTAACACTTAGACAATTGACTTCTAATGCTGCGTCTAAAAGAAATTATCCAATATTTTTCTCTTAAAATGGATCCAACTGTTTGAAGTCCAGCATGACAATTCTTTAAATGACATTCTTGAATCAGACAATTCACTACATGATGTTTCGATGGTAATAAAATTGGATATCTGAAAGAAAACTCTTCATCCCGCTCTAATATCTTTGTTTTTACTCTCAACAATCCTTCTTGATCTTTCATAACCTTTAATCCTTTTATTGCATCAGTAGTATTACCAAAACTTTCAGATTGTATTATTGACCAGAGCGACCTTTCCGCATCTTCTTTTTCTTCAAATGACAATTCTGATGGAAAACAGATATTTCGGATTCTGCACTTCATTATGAATCTCTTCACCCAACATACGACATTAATAAATCTACCAAATTTTGAAATTCTACTATATATCATAAATTCATGTGAATTAGAACATAAAAGAGTAGGTACTGAAGTTTTCTTCTTTTCCATCATTACTAATTCTTCGTTGGGGCTTGTTTCTGAATGTGGCCAATTTTCTTCTGATAACTTCAACCATTCTGGTCCCTCCCACCATCTCATCTTCAGCAGCTGTTTAGGACTACATCCGCGAGAAGGTAGATCAGCAGGGTTGAGATGACCAGGTACGAAGTTCCATTGTTGAGATTCGGAAAATTTACAAATTTCTCTAACTCTATTGCCTACAAACGTTCCCCATTGATCATTTCTTCGAATCCAAGCGAGAACGGTCGAAGAGTCGGTCCAATACTTTACTGGTATGGAAATACAATTAAAGGCTTTCAAAACAAATTTAGTCAACCTTATTCCTAAAATACAAGCAAGAAGCTCTAAACGTGGTATGGTTACATTTTTCTTTGGTGCAAGACGAGACTTAGCTCCTAAAAGTTGTACAAAGACTGCGTCTTTATCTTCACAACGTAAGAAAACTGCTGTTGCATAAGCTCTGGTACTTGCATCACAAAATGTATGAATAGACCATTTTTCTTTACAACCATAGCCTACACGTCTATTTATCTTCACGTCATTTAAATACTTGAGTTCGCTATACCATTTTTGAAAATTATTCCGGATTTCTTCTGGAAGTGGAGCATCCCAATCTAATTTCGTCGACCAGGCGTCTTGAATTATCAGTTTGGCTGGCAACAATGCTGGGGCTAAAAATCCTATTGGATCGAAGATCCCTTGGGTTACAGCTAATATCTTTCTTTTCGACAGATTTTCTATCTCATCACTAAATTTATAAGCGATCTTCAAACTATCTTCCATTGTGTCCCACTTCAACCCTAAAACCGGAACTATCGTTGTTACATTTTTGCTGAGCACCTTCTTTTCGTTAAGGAAACTGCTGTCTTCACTTTTAATTGGTCCGAATTCCCACATTCTTAATTCCATTTTCGCATCAGCCATGATTTCTGTAGATTTTGAAATAAAATTTTCTAGTTCAGGCACATTGTCGACTGAAGTAACGCAGTTATCTATATAGTATGATTTCATAAGCTTCTCAGCTATCTGTTTGTTTTCTTCATCAACATTACTCAAATGATATCTTATAACTGCACCTAGCAAAAATGGGCTACAAGTTGCTCCAAAAACTACTCTATTGTGTTGATAAACTTGAAATTCGTCAGGACTCTTCCACCATAAAAATCGCAAGAAATGCCGATCTGATTCTTTGACTTCAATTTGAAGAAATGCTCTTCTTATATCGGCTACTACCCCAATAGCTTTCTCACGAAATCTTATTAACACTGCAGGAATTTGTTCGATGAGGTTTGGTCCTTTAAAGAGGCAATCATTTAAAGAAGGAGACCTCCCTACCTTACACGATGCATCAAAAACTGGTCGAACACTTGTAGTAAGACTATCTGGTTTGATGACGGGATGATGAGGTAAAAAATGTCCTGGAATCTTGAGTGCTTCATCTGGTACTTTACTTATAACGCCTTCTTCTTCCCATTCATAGAAAACTTTAGCATATTCTTCAAACATTTTCATTGATTTTAATTTCTTTGTTGAATTTATCAATCTTCGTTCAGCTATGTGTCTATTTGAGGGAATCTCACGTTTGCCGTTAATCCAAGGAAGACCTACAATATAGCGACCTTCTATATTTCTATCAACTTCTTTTATAAAATTATCATGAGCGAGTTCTTCTTCTTCTGCTTTAGACAAAGTTTGACAGGGATCTGTTATACCAATTGTCTCTAACTTCCATAATTCTGGAATCTTCATATCTTTTAAAGCTAGGTTCGTGATAAACATATTTCCATAATTTAGGCAAGACTGTGATGTACTTTCTAAACGACCACAAAGTGTCCATCCAAACTTTGTCTCTATTGCTGTAAGACCGCTCTTTAACTGTTTTACTCGACCTGTAAGAAGTTGTCCATAGTAATCGCTTCCAATCAAAATTTCAATTTTTGGACTTCCTGCTCCTAAATCTGTGATCCATAGTTTATTTTGTTTAAGCTCTTTAATTACTGATTCTTTTGGTATCCGAGGAATATAGTTACAAATTATATCTTGATCCAAAAGTTCTAAGACTTCTTTCGTTTGTTTCTGTCTATCAGAAGAACTTAACTCAACTTGGAATTTATTGTGAGATTTAGCTTCTGTTTGCGTACCACCAAACAAAGTGTGTACAATAGCTTCAGAAGAAATGGGATGTAAACCTAACTCTTCAGCTGTACCTCTTAAAATATAGCTCTTTTGCGACCCACAATCAAGTAACGCTCGTACTTTCTTTGTTATTCGACCTTTAATAACTATTTCTAAAGTCATAAGGGCTACTTCAGCAGAACACTGCTTACTTGCTATGGTGCTTTGAATAACTTCTGGGGTCTTAACTGTATTTTCTGGTTCTTTACACATTGAAATTTCAGGGCATAATAACTCGGTATGGGGTTTAGAACAAACGTGGCAACGAATAAAAACTTTGCAAACTTTAGCGTGGTGACCGAAACGAAGACATTTTAAACAGCAATTTTTATTCTTAATTTTGGCCTTCCGTTCATTAAAGGAAAGAGATCTAGCCCTAACACAGTCCTTGCTTTCATGAGATTTACTGCAAAATAAACAAAGGCGTTCTTTTGCGCTAAATAGCCCTGCCGCAGTAGGTATTTTACTTTCTGCTTTTCTTAACTTTTCTTTAGGTTTGTCTTTAAAGCCCAGCTCTATAAAACTCGATTTGGCTAATTTGAATCTTTCCTCGTTTGCAACTTCTTGTTTCAGAAATTCCATCAAACTTACTATATTTGCTTTTGTTGACAATGCATTATTATTACTAACAGTGTTTGATGTGATTGAAATATTATATCGCTGCCATGCTTTTAATACATCTTCCGATAAGCTAGATTCTATCATGGGATAGAGCCACGCCGAATTGCTTTCTAAACTTAAACCCATTGATTCTAACGATCTTAAATATGCCTCGACTTTCGTGAATAAATCTGATAAGGGAAGTTTATCTTTGCCGTGCGCCTGTACATTAGCTACAATCAATTTTAGGAATTCTCTAACGTACACTTCTATTAGTAAATCTTTATTTCCAAAACGCTCTTGAAATGCCTCAACAGCTTTGGGGTAATTAACTGCGGTCATTGGATAACTCTCTAACAAGCGCCTGGCACTGGTTCCAGGTTCTACCGATTGGATAAGATACTGAAATTTGTCACTATTATCCAAATCTATGTCTTCATGAATTTTCTGAAACTGAGACCAAAATGAAAGATAATTTATTAACTGCGAATCGAATGGCTTAATATTTAGTTTAGGTAATTTATAATGCTTTGATTTGGAATAACCGTGATCTGTGCTTTTTTCACTATCATCTTGATTACGTTTATTTGTACCCAATGCTTCGCTAACTTTACGCTTAATGGTAATAAATTGATCTGAATAACTTTCATTTTCCACTACTTCATTTTCAATAGCCTCTTCATCGCATTTATCATCATCTAACATGAGTTCAATTATAGCTTCATCAATAGCTTTAATTTCATGAATCAAATTTTCTAATTTACTAAAACCGTCTAAAATTTTGTCCTTATCTAATGACTCGCTGTTAATTTCTTCATTCAAAACATTTAAAGTTCTGGTAAATGACGAACGTAGTGGTGTACGCTTTTTCTTTAGCTTATTCATCTTAGAAAAATTAAGTAGTAATGCACAGCTTATGAAAACACTATACGCTATAAAAACAATTCAATATCTCAACAGTATTATTCAAATGTCCGTGCTCGGGGCGCCAGATTTTTTCTGTAAACAATCAAAACTTATTTGGGTTCAAAATTCTTCTAAATATTCTTGAATTTTCTTTTTAAAAATTTTATTACATACTTAGAATTATAGAATAAAGAAATATTGAATTCAAATTATTTACATACTATGTACAAAATGTATAATATGTACAAAATATAAATGCTTTTACCTTGATAATTTTTGATCATCATACTAAAAGCTGGAAAGATGATCCTTTATGCATTTTTGCGTGCCTTTTCATAAAATTAACATAATTCTTCAATAAAACTCAAGACACGCACGACAAACAAAAAATATAAACATTCTCTCTCAAAAAAATTCTTTTTCCTTCCATCAAAAATTGATGCCAACTTTTTTATCTAAACTTTTAACTCATCTCGTAAGATAAAAAATATAAAAAGCAAAGCAGACGAAAAAACAGCTTCGCTTCCATAGCAACGAGTCGCTTCTTATAAATAAATTAAATATCACAATTGCAAACATGCAAACGATTTTCTGTGAATAAACTGGAATAACTTAATTTATCAATTCCTAACAATGACAACAGAAATATTCCATTTTTGGACATTAAACATGGACCAATCAGAAAACGAAAAAGTTGCGGAATTCAACCAATAAGAAGGTGCAGATATACTTCAGATTTTCCAATTCTCTACCGAGGACAACAACTATTTTCCAAATAGTTAATAAATTAGCGATTAATATCTAATAAAAAAGTTAAAAAAGAATATCCAGCGGATTCTCACATTCACCTTGCAACTAAAATATTTATCAATTTATTAAAAAAGTTATTAAAATTTATTTATTATTCCATTACAAATGAACTGGTCTGAAAAACTTAAAACAGTTTACATTAAAAACATACATGAAGAAAGATACTGCATTAACCCAAGATCTTTCGATCAAAAAATGCGATAATTTTCAAGGGGATCTCCACACATTTCAACATAGAAAAATATTAATTTCATATACGCCCCAACGAGTAATAGACTGGCCCTTTTCCCCAAAACTAGTATATACAATGCTGACCCCCCCCCCCCCCCCCCCATCGAAAAAAAAAAAAAAAAAAAAAAGAATTTCTGTGACATTTTTCAATACATACTTTCGCCTACTTTTGCTCATTTTAAAACAATTTTAGTAATTGTATGGCACTTTTTTACAATGGCATTCAGCTAAATTATCAAAGTTCAGTATATAAATGGAAAAAAGTACCATACATTACTAAAATTTTCTTAACATGAACAAAAGTAAGAGAATATACACAAAATGCTCTTCCAACCATTCATAATAATGTAATAGAACTACACCGTTTAGAAAATTAAAATATTATGTATAATCCAACCATATAGAATCGCATAACACATTTGAAAACGAACTTCAGCTTTTCCCATCTACAGTCGGAAAATTATTAATTTTTTTTTTCAGAAGCCCTGTATATGATATTGAGATTTGTATCTATTAACAACATGCATTCCAAAATGTAGTTCATTTAAGAGGTACATATGTTTCAGTTAAAAATTCTTCTTTAGTAATTTCCTCTAATCAGGAGAATGGTATGCGTATAGTTTTGTGCAACCCTGTATATGAGGTATAGAATTTATACATAAAGAGAAATAGGCCAAAAAAAAAAAAAAAAAAAAAAAAAAAAAACCTATTTAAATTTATAAGACCATACCAAATTTTAAAATGTGCTCTCCAACAATTATGACGCAAAGACACTACTGTAACCGATTTCTTTTATGTGTCCCAGTAAATTCATAAAAAATGCTATGAATGCTCTGTTTTAATATGATCATAATGAAATTTATTGATTTATATCAGTTTCAATACATTTGAAATATCGTAATGTCATTAAAATACTCTCCAAATGATTTTTTCCCATACACCACAATGTAATGGATTTCTTTTGAGTGTTCCTGTAAATGAACCATTATATCAATGCCAAACATGCTTTGGTGACCCTAAATAAGCTTTATTAATTGCATAAAAATCCGAGTATATTTACAGGAGTTAGAATATGAACAGACGGCCAGACAAACCGAATGCATAATCAGTTTTTAATTTTGTTGGAAAGTGCTCAAAACCAGGCTCAGTTAAAGAAAAGACTATAATAACTATATGAATGTCCTCAATAAAATATGCATTAACAATTACGATAATAATGAATTAAATTTGTCTATCCATCATTTTGATTAGATAGATGGCACGCGCAATTCTTCAATTTTTCTATCCTTTACCCAGCACTAGCAATAGTAAAATCATAATTTTTGAAAATTATGACATCTAAATTGCAACAATTGTTTTAGTGAAGTGGTTATCCCCTAAGGAAAATAATAAATATAATCCGCTGACATGCATATTTATAAAGGATGTCCCACATCACATTGTATTATCCATTTTTCCTGTTGAGTTTAACACCACAGTGTTATTATCATAAACACCTAAACGTGCGTCCTATAATTTCTTAACTCATGTAAATGAAGCATTATGTTGCCAACAAACGTGATGGAAAGTGTGAAGATGCTGCAGACGATAAAATATGTATTCTAATCCAAGGTGCTAATTCTGATACAGAATCCTATATAATCTTGCTGACGTTTTTTGTTCTTTTTTTGGTGATTGTTTTCGAGATGGGTGGTGAGAATTGGTGCATAAAACTTTTAATAAAGGTGAAAAGGAATTAAATGATGAAGATAGCCTGACAGACAACAACAGTTATCGAAAGTAACGGACTTTTTCTGGAGAAGTTTTTAACAAAAAGAAAATGCATATCGTAAAGGCAGAATAATAGAATGGAATAGAATAAGGATACGCGTGTCAAAGGTGGCACGCGATAGATTATTACTTACCCATGATATGTAGTATAGGGTAAGTCTTGAAATCATTTGGAAATCGAAAAAAAAAAAATGGTGAATTTACTCGTTCCAGACACTGGAGATTCCAGAAAACATATTTTTAAAGGGGGGGGGGGGGAATGCCGTCCGTCTGTCTGAGTGTCCGTCCGTCTACATCATATAAGGTACCTGTGCCTTATATGGACACCCTAAGAAAAAAAAATTCACCTCCATCTACACGTGACAGGCCTCCAAAAATATATGTCCATGATCCCTGGACTGTTGACTATCAATATTAAACTTTGCGACCTTGTAACTATTCCGGTTTAATTTAAATGATAAAAACAAAAAATGCTTACAAATGTCCGCATAAGGAACCACCAGTCCCTATTATGGACAGGTGGCTCCTTATTGACCTACTACACATAGTGTATAAAAGAGCCACTCTTCTATGAAATTTTAGAGGAGAGGGGATAAAAAAAAATATATCTTAAAGTATTGCGAGAGAGGATAGGCACAGTAAATTATCTTTAAAACATGCACTTTAGAACGGGGGGCATTTTCGGTCGTGGCTCTTTGAAGATCGATAAAAAGCACCTCAGTTTAATACAAAATATTATGAAATAATGTGCTATGATGAAATAATTATGGTTTTGCTTAGCTTTCTATTTTTGTGAATCTGAAGATTCACCTGCTGTACTCCCAATGTGGACATAAGGTGTCCATATTGGGAATGGGGAGTACTTTTATAAAATCGTGTATAATAAATAAAGAAAGAAAACTTTTTAAAGCAATATATGCATTAGCATACGAAAATGTGTTTTAAAAACTTTCTCTAACACTCCACTTTTCAATACTTAAAGTAATTTTACAATATCTAATAAGAATTTAAACTTACCTGTAATTACGATCAGCACTCCACGAAACAACAAGTTTCTTTCTAAATGGCGAACAGCGCGCTTTTTTGTACTTTCCTGGCTTAATTATCTTTTCAACTGCTTTTCTTCACGGACATGTAACGCGATCTCTCTATCAAAATTGTTACTTTTAAAAATATTAGGGGTGTCCATATTGGGTACAAGTACCTTATCATTACTGCATACTACACTTTTTTTTTAAATCCTATTTCAAAATTTTAAGTATTTTTGATTCATTATTATTTAATCCACCAAATATTTTGATTGTTGGTATGTCATGATCACGTAAAATATTTTTTGTTAAATTTAATAATCTGTAGTGTTATAATGAATATGAAAATAATAATAAAAATAAATTATTTAATATTAATCTCAAATGAAAAATAGTGGGGAAACAAAAATCTTTTTATTAACCGGTTATACAATTTAAGAGGAGACGCATTAATGAGTCTATTGTACTCAAATACATTCAAATATATACATAATATAATAAATATTCAAAGAACCAGTTTATTTTAAATTGAAACAAGGTAGATGTACCGAAATATATATTAAATAGGGGCATGAATTAAATTTTTGATCTCCTAAAAATCACAATTTAGTCGAACAAAATCAGCAGCTGCGAGTGACATTACCTAATCCAAGGATCGGTAACCTAATTTTCGAAGAAATAGGAAGAAATTTTTACCTTTTATATAATTTGAACAAAAAATTGAAAAAAAAAGTAAAAATTAGATTTATTATTCCGAAAACTTTTAGTTGGAAACTACAGAAGTGCTTCGAATACTCTGTAAGAAAGTTCTTGTACCGGGTGTCCCAAAAATGACTGATGGATTTTAAAATTCAATAACTTGCAAACGGTGACAGCTATTTAAAATATTTTTTCAGGAGGGTTATGTATAATGTTAGGAGTTTTTTTACCGTAATTTTTTATTTTAGTTCGCATCTCAAACAATAGGTGGCGCTGACGGCGATTGAAGGACAGATTGACGCTTCACTCAGAACTGATCACCTGGCCTTCAAACGCCATCAGCTCCACCTATTGTTTGAGATGCGAACTAAAATAAAAAATTACGGTAAAAAAAACTCCTGACATTATATATAACTCTCCTGCAAAAAAATTTTTAAATAGCTGTCATCGTTTGCAAGTTATTGAATTTTAAAATCCATCAGTCATTTTTGGGACACCCAGTATATACAGATTTTCATTTACAATAATTATTATAAAAAATAAATCGAGGCATACATAAAACATTTTTTCATTAGTTGAAATTCGTGTAGTTAGAAAATCATTCTGTGTAGTTGAAGAATTAATTACATTTTATTTTATATGGAAAAAAAAAAAAAAAAAAAAACATATTAGAGGCAAAGAGAGTCAACTTGGACATCGCAAATAATTACTTAAGAGGTCGGTGGACGTTAAAAAAAAATTTTTTTTTAATTTTCATCATAGCAATATGAAATTCTGTGCATGTGTATATTTCACTAAAAACATATAGAACACCTTCAAAAAAAAAAAAAAAAAAAAAAAAAAAAAATCCAATCTCATTAAAATTTTTAAACGAAATTTTAAAATCCTCCTCGTTTTTTAATTTTTGAAATATTTTCTTGTTTTTGCATTTTATCACTTAAAACTTTATTATAAACAAATATGTGTAAGATTTTTTTAATCTCTTGAATAGTTAATATTTTACAGATTTTTTTCTAAATTCCATATCGGTTTTCATCAAAATTTTGCCTTTTAATAAGTAAAAAATCAAATTTGACTATCTTAATGAAGACGAATTTTAAAAATCTTACACTTTTTTTCTAAACAATATGAGGATACTTCCTTATCAATTTCATAAATATTGATAAACAATTATGTCGCAAGAAGCATGTCAAAAATCTAAAAACGCTAAAAAATTAGTTTTGAGAAAAACAGATTTAAAGTATATAAATGCACTTACCTTTATTATATGCTTCTTAAAACCTTCATAAAGGAAAAAATTTAATATGAAAAAACTGTTTTGGTACTATTATACCACAGAAATATAACATTTTTGCGGCGATTTTGCTCAAATAAAGGTCCACTGTCCCCTTAATAATTATGCATATTTATATATGTATTAATTACTTTTTTAAATGTTTGGATATTTTCGTTTTCATTTTCGGACAAAAATAGAAAGATTACTGAAATTTGGTTTCGGTTTCCGTCTTAAAAATTTGTTTTGATCGATCCTTAATTATACTAATTCTCCTTTCTCTTGAGAACATAAAATGTTAATTTTAGAATTCTTAAAGAATTTTCAAAAGCATTAGAAAGTCACGAAACTTCTGGTGTAAATTACATCTATAGATTTTTTTTTACAATGATAATATTCGCTGTTCTGTCATGTAATTAAAAGAAATTTGATAATTAAAAAATCTTTTGATTAATTGCTGATAATTACCCCAAAAAATGTAATTTAATAAATTACAACGACCATTTTTAAAATGATATTTTCAAAGGCTAAAATTTTAAACTTATAAATAAATTCTATACTTAAAAAAAAACAATAACATCATATTTAAGATGATCAAAACGCGGATTACGTAATAACATAATCCTATATTACGTACGCTATTGATTAAATATTAATATTCCTGGACCAACCATAAACAAATTTTAAATGAAATTTTAGTTTTACAAGTTTCGGTACTGCATACTTTTTAAACTTCTAAACATCGCACATTTTTCAATTTTTACACCGTCGTATAGAGAAAAAAAAAACTGTATTTTCAAATGCAATTTGTTTGTAAGCTGTATCTCAATTCGAATTTGAGATATTAATTTTTTTCTATTTTTTAATACTATTTTTGTTTTCGTGGCAACAGAAGTATTTCATTTCTGGATATTAAACATGGACCAATCAGAAAACGAATAAAATTCGGACATCACAAAGCTTCAGATACGTCTCAGATATCTCTACTCTCAACCGACAGATACAACTATTTTCCAAATTGTTAAAATAAAGAATTTCAGGAAAAATTATTTCAAGAATTGTGCTTTAATAACAAACCTTGACACAATTTTTTCAAGAATATACTTATCTAATATTTAAGTTATTAAGTGATTTGCATTTTTAAATATATAAGTTCGTATTAATTTAAAATAATAATTAAGAAATAAATAAACACATATACTAAAAAAAGTAGATTTAAACAAGTTGGAAATTGATCATAAAGCGTAGCAAATTAGGTGCCTTCGTACGATAGCGAAGTTTTAAAAATATCACTCTCACATATCAATCTCATAAAATTGTAAATAGTTAATTACAATTAAAATGCGCACCAAACAATGTTCTCCCTATAACATTATGTAATGAAATACTTTTGTGTGGCCTTGTAAATCAATAACAAATGTTCTTTGCACCACAGATTATCCAAAATGTATGTTATAATATGTACTTTATAGATACATATCAATATGTTCGAATGAGTCTAACACCATTAAAAAGCATTTGAAACATTTCCCCCCATTGACCGTAATGTAACGGAATGCTTTTGATTGTCCCTGTAATTGATCTATGCATCCGATTTTCAAAAAATGTGAAATAACTCAACAAAATTATGTAATAATTACGTATTTTAAATTTCAAACGATTAAAATGCATTTGAAACTTTTTTTCCCCATTGAACGTGATGTAACAGAATACTTTTCATTGTCCCTGTAATTGATCTATGCATCCGATTTTATAAAATTAGAAATGACTCGACAAAATTATGTAATAATTACTTATTTTAAATTTCAAACGATTCGGATGGGTAGTTTTTGCGTTATTACATGCGCACGGACGGACTGAACGACAACTATAGGTGCTACGTATTTACATAATTACGGACGGACCTAAAAAAATGCATTAACGAGAATCCGTTATAAATTACTTATAAAATTCTTTATTTTAATTTACCATATGTACATATAAACAAGAACGGTAGACCCAAATTTTACTGTTATCAATTAAATTTTAACGCTCGTTAAATGATAAATGTCTGAATTTTGAATATGGCTCAAATAACTTCTAATGACGAGTTTATAAGAAACTAAAGAGAGCAATTCCATTTACTTTCATTACATGTTTAAAATATTTTAACTATTTTTAGAAAATTACTAAATTATAAATGAAAAAAAAAAAACTGCAGTCGATGCACTTCTATAATGAATAAGTTGCAAGGTTTTCAAGTTATTTTTATTAGGTCAAAATACTTACAGACTCTATCGCATTTGGCTCTTTTATCTTTTACTTCATCTTTTTAAAAACATTTTTAACCTAGATTTATTTGCCAGAGAGCATTTTTTTAGCGTACCGTCAGTAGAAACTATTTTAATCGTCCTAGTAAATTGCCAGATATTATTATTATTATTATTATTTTAATTTTTGTATTTTTGTTATTACTAGGGATCTAACCCGACCTTCCCAGGTTACAGAATATAGGTGAAATCCATTTTTAGTAGCGTTCGTAATTACATAAATACGTAGCACCTATGTTATTAAATGTGAGCTACATGTAAAGATAGTAGGTAAAATACAGATCTGGCGAAAAATATCTCTGTATGCTTCCGTCTACTGGTATAAATTGCTGAAATTCGAACCTATTGCGTGTTTTCACTTCCCAATATATTTGAAATGTATTTATAAATTCGGTTTGTCTGTTCATACAAACTCATGCGTTAATATAGTTGAATCGCTCTGTAATTGATAAATGTTATTTACTATGCGATGTTTGGTTTTGAAAACAAAGTATGTAGGATGGTTACGACAGGGTTACGTGAATTTTTTTGCTACCAAAAAAAAAAACCGCAATCGAACAAAAATGTCACAATCTTATTGGGAAAAAAGAACAACAAATAAAAATCATTAAACATTATAGTTAATTGAAATAATCTGAAATAAAATGTCTTATTAATAATTTTATAGCTTTTGTACTTTTTTTAATTTTTCGTTGAATTATAATTTTATATTTTATCATGCTGAAAATTTTGGATAAACTGCAAATTAAATTTGTTTTATTATAAACCAAATATTATCTAAAGAGAGGACCGTTATATAAAGTGTTAAAAGGACTTAATGGAATTTTATCTCTAACCAACAATGATATGTATGCGGACCAGCAAATTCTCATGCTTACTGGCAATTGAGAACAATGACTTTCTTAGGTGCGGTCATAATTATATAAATACAAGCACCTATAGTTATCGTTCAGTCCTTCCGTCCGTTTGTATATAACAGAGCAAAAACTACATAACCGAACGGTTTGAATATTAAAATATATAATTGTTGTATAAATTTGTTGAGTTATTTCAAATTTTATGAAAATTGGATGCATAGTTTAATTACACGGATAATCAAATGCTTTCCGTTACATCATGGTCAATGGGAAAAAATGGTTTCAAATTCATTTTAAGGATGTTACACTCTTTCGAACATAAAAGAATTGATAGGCATCTATTAAGTATATACTAAAATATTCATTCTGCACAATCTGTGTAAAAAGAATATTTAGTATTAATTTACAGGGCCATACAAAAGTATTCCACTACATAATGGTATAAGGGGAAAACACTATTTGGGGCGCATTTGAATACTATTAAACTATTTTACATTTTATGAAATACGTTGCTAAGGTTTACTACAAGTTACTCCCTGTATAATAGATAGCAGATAGCATTTATAGAGACAAACAATATATTTAGGCCACTATACTGTATCCGATGTACGGCATACAATTACATCATGATCTGAATATTTTTAAAACATTGTTATAGTACGAACGCACCTCATTTGCTACGTTTGACGTCAACTTTCCAACTTCTTTTATTAATTCTAACGCTGCCGTTTAAAAAATATTTCTAAAAATTCTTACTTAAAATGGAAAAAAATGTCCAGAAGGAAATTAAAAAGAAAAAAAAACACATAAAAAAATCTGCAAAATATGTATTTCCTCGGCGCTTTGTAAAAATACCAAAGTTTTCTTGTCATCGCTGATACATGTTTCAATTTTTTTTTCTTCTTTTCCTTTTCGCTTTCAGCAATACATTTCACAAGCGGCTATATTTTCTGCAACAAAAAAGCACAAATAGAAAACATCCAAGTTCTTTTCTTTTCACACATCTCCATCACACAGAAATCACATGTGATAGAACACCAAAATACCCACGTTTTTTCGGAAGATATTGAAATTTCAAAGCGAGTTGAAAACAGAGGGCAAGTAATGAATGTTTGGGATAGAGCGGTGATAACACGGTTGAATAGTTTTGGATAAAACGTTACAATTATTTTTTATGCTATAAAAATAGATGTTTAATAGCAGCTAAGAAGATGGACATTTATTAATTTTACACAAAAAGGCTCCAAGATGCTGAAACCACTCAACAGTTCAAAATTTTCTGATACATATTCAGACTGATTTTGAAAAGTAGAAACATTGAACTTACCGGAGTGATTTTTGAAGAGATGTATAAGATGCCTTGTGATTTCATTATTTGGTCAATTAATAGAATATGATTTATAAACTGTTACTTTCTAAGTATGGGCGTTTTTTTCGTCACCATATATCCTGCTTCGGAAAAGTCTGTACAAAACGTCATCATTGACTGCATTTTTTTTGCAATATTTTCAACATTTATCAAAAAATCGATAAGCTCGGCAAATTGTGTAATGTCTGAATGAGATAATTTGCCAGTTTGATGAGTTTGATGGCAAAAATGAATTTAAAAAATAAGTAAAAAAAAATATTATAAGTAAAAAAATAAGTAAAAAAAATTTATTATTATATATTATATTACTCTTTTATAATTGATTTACCGATTGAATAATCGTGTTTAAAAATTAATCTAAAAAAAAATTATACTAAAACAAGTAAATTCTCATGCTTACTGGCAATTGGAACCAGTGACTTTTTTTATGGATTCTTATTCTGCAGTATAAATAATATTTCAAAAAATTCTTACGTAAAATATAATTTTTTTAAAAAAAAATTTAAAGAAAAGAAACGCACAACAAATTCTGTAAAATATTTCGTCGGCGCTTCGGAAAAATACCAGAGTTTTCATGTCATCGCTGATACATGTTTCACATTTTTTTTTCTTCTTTTCCATTTCGCTTTCAGCAATACATTTCACAAGCGGCTATATTTTCTGCAACAAAAAGGCACAAATAGAAAACATCCAAATTCTTTTCTTTTCACACATCTTCATCACACAGAAATCACATGTGATAGAAAACACCAAAATACTCACGTTCTTTCAGAAGATATTGAAATTTCGAAGCGAGTTGACAACAGACTCAAAATGAGAAGGTGGCCGATTTATATAGAAAAGAAAGCAAGTAATAAATGTTTGGGATAGAGCGAGAATAACACAAATACATATTTTTAGATAAAACGTTACATTTTTTTTTTCTGCTATAAAAATAGATGTTTAATAAATTACAACTAAGAAGATCGACATTTATTAATTTTATATAAAAAAGCTCTAAAATGCTAAAACCCATATTTTTATTTATTTATTTATTTTTAGTTCTTAGTACACTCTAAAAAAAAAAAAAATATATATATATATATATATATATATATATATATTTGTAATCTTACAGCCATACAACAGTTGCCGAAATCTCTATGGTTACTAACACTTTATCTGTACACCGTACAAGAAAAAATATAAATTTACAAAACTAATTTTTGTAAAGTTACAGAAAATTGTAACTTTACAAACAAGTCTACTAAAATTACAGTTATCTTGCTAAAATTTTATCTGTAATCTGGGTTGCAGTCATATGAAAAATTCTTGGAATCCCAGTTTCCTAAAACATTCTTAGTAACCTTACAGATTATTTGATTTTCAGTGCAAATCTGTATCTCTTACATGCATTTTTGCTATTGCCGTTAAATAAAAAGTTCTGGGAATCTCAGTTTCCTAGAAAAATTTTAGTAACTTTACAGATATTTTTTTACAGTGTACACGCATGTTCTTGCGTAATCACTGACTTAATGTTTACTTGATTTTTTTTTTTACTAACTTGGTGGTTACTGGCAAGTGAATTTCGATTTTGAAATGTAAATAGTAGTTAGATTTTCTTCATCTGTGATAACTCTGAAAAAAAAATTACTAAATTTCATTTAACCGAAACGATTTAAACTGATAAAACCATTTTTTTTTTTTAAATTCTTACATGCGCTTATTCAAAAACTGTATAACCTAACTATTTTTTTTTTTTTTTTTTTTTTGGGGGGGGGGGGGGTAAGGCAGAATATTTTCCAAGAAAGTAAAAAAGTTTAAATGTCTGTCCCAAATACGAAAAAAAAAAGTAGAAGAAGAAGAAGAAGACTTAGCATTTTTAAAATACAAAAATGACGAAAATATGAGTATGGAGTAAAGCGCTGGTTATATTAACAAATTTTACAATATCTTACGGTGTAATTACCGTAAAGTTAAAAATGAAGTGTCAAAATATTCACAATTAAACTGGCTTTCTTTTAACATTTAAAAATAAAATTCGATTTTTTTAATCAGTTTGGATGTAAACTGCCTCCTTAATTTAAGAATTCCGTGAACAAACTTTTATTTCCGCACCTTTCAAACATTTTCCTTATCAATACATTAAAAAGAAAAAAAAATAATTTAAAAAATGATATTCGTTTCTACTGAGATTATCTCGCGATATAATAGCTGTATAGGTAAAAATGAAACTTCAAAATAGTCACAACTAAACAGGCTTTCATTTAACATTTAAAAACAAAAATTGATTTTTTTAATTAGTTTGAAAATAAACTATCCCCTTAATTAAAGAATTCCGTGAATAAAATTTTATTTTCGCACCTTTCAAACATTTTCTTTATCAATACATTAAAAA
>OZ025300.1:35235906-35271699 GCA_964019185.1 Maratus speculifer | reverse complement strand
CGTCCGAGCCAGGGGGCCTACCACAAAGAGATCGAAATACGATCATTCTCGGAAGTTTTTCGATGACACGTCCTGTTCCGAGAAGTCCAGCAAAAACGCTACCATGATGTCATCGGAAGTGAATTCGCGTCGGAAGGAACAGCCTCGTATCGAATTTAGCGGTCGGAAAAGCGCTGAAAAATTTCGACCACAAAAAAGTCAGTGAAATTGGCAATACGACAAGATGGCGGCAATATTAGCGTTAGCATTAATTCAGGAAAATGAAAGAATTCCCCGAATTATTCGGCCGCCAAGAGTGAATTGTTTTGAAAATATGAGCGAGTCTGATTTTGTTAAAAATTTCAGACTCAACAAAACCTTGACGAAGCAACTAATTAAAGAATTAAAGCCTTTTCTAGAACCGAGAACAACTAGACAAGACGTGATTTCTGCAGAAACAAAGGTACGTAGTTTTTTTCCTGTTTTAAAAATGTTAAGATGTTAAGCAATAATGTGTTTTAGTTATTAATCGAAACATTAAATTATATGTTTATGTATACTTTTCTCTAAACTAAAATTACTTTTTACTATAGTTCTATAGAATATGCCACATTGTTTGTTTATTTTTTTAATCGCTCCAAACAACACTTCAATTTTAGAATAATAAACAACTTTTTACGTCTAAACTTTTTAAATATATTGCAATTTGAATACTTTTCTGTTAGCTGAGTGCCAGTGTTATATTATATTCATATGTGGCTATTTCCATGAGTACTTGTAGTGTAAGTCACAGGCTACGATTTTTGGCTACCAGTGTTTTAGTACGAAAAAAATGTGATTTGTTTTATCGGCACATTTTCATTAATTGAATAAGGCCAAGCAGACTTTTCAAAAATAACGGTGGCAAATAAGCATAGCAATTATAAGGTAATGTGACTTACACTACAAAACCCATGGAACTAGCCATGTATATAAATATGTATGTATGTGTTTAAACTATATATATATGTAAAGTAAATGTTGATACATAAGGTATATGTGCCAGTAATTTATACCCTTCATAATTTTTAATTAATAGTTATTTTATTCCAGTTTTTTCAATGTTATTTTAATTTTTCAACAATATTTAACCATTCTGATACTCTAATTTCTCAATATTTATTAAAATTTAATTGTTAATAACAGCAAATTCCAGTAATGGGCACCCTATCTTCAAGTAATAAATACGCCACAAAAAAAAACAATAGCTAATAAATGTTTTTATGACTGTATTTAGAGCCATAATTTATGATAGCATATTAATTAATCCAAATTTTCTAATAAATTTTAACTTAGAATAACGATGATTAATGAAATATTTTTGAAATTTAAATTATTTATTGTTAATATCATAAGATCAGTATTTAAATTTTAGATAGATAATGGAATTCTTTTAAGCGGTCATGTAAATAAAGTATAAGGGGCATATATAACGTTATCAACATTTTGATAATTATGTACCCCCTCCACTCTTTTCGATAGCATAAGTTATCTTTCGAACCACCTCCCCCCCCCCCCCCTCAATAATAGTGTCATTATCAAAATGTATATATATATTTTTTCTTTGGAGTAATATACAGAATTGGTTAAATTTATTTTTTGCATATTTTATAGATTCAAATGAAGAGAAGTTAATAAAATATCTCTTTATTCAAATAAAACTTTTAAAAAATAGTTACTATTTAAAAGTATTTTACAATCGCATTTTGTAACATAATGCATTCAAGTCTTCTTGAATTTGCTCCCTGAATGGAGAAAGGGTGTGGAAATGGGGGTAGATAGAAACTTTTATCAACAAAACAAGTAGACAACATTCTTTTTTATTTGTAAACACAAGCTTCATTACAAATATACTTCACATATGTTTTCTCGATTTTATATGCATGCACATATATGAAGATGAATAGGAATGCCAACAATGGAGTACACCATATTTTAAAATTTTATAATTTTATAATAATTTAGCGATTTTAATAATAATTTTGTATTTTCATAAAAATAGATAACAGAATAATAAAAAAAAAAGACATACTATTTAGAAGAAAAGACCATGTTACAAATAAAAAGAGACAATTCTGATTGGGTCAAAAATATCTATATCATAAGGCAACCCCCCTCCCCCTAGAGATACCTTTCGATATCATGTGCCAGACTTCCCCCTCCTCCCTAAAATGTTAACATTATATGTGCACAGCCCCTAAGTACTACATACTTTGTTTTCAATAAGAAACATGCTATAGAAATTTCAAACATGACAACATAAGTTTCAAAACTTGCCTTATCCAAAAATTTAAAAATCAAACTTTCATCGAGGGGGGGAAAAATGCAATTTGCAATAAACTAGTTTTATTGTTTATTTCTAGCAGTGTATATATAATACTAACACCTGGCTATCAGAAAAGTATCACAATTGCTTTTAGAAAATGCACATATTTTAGGTACTACTTGATTATCCTTTCGACTGATTTCTCCAAATTATGCAAATTTATGTACTTTTTATTATAAATAATGAAAAAACAAATTGGTAAAACATTGATAAAAATACAAATAAAAAGTAATTTAAATCAATTATGACATAACAAAAACTTTTATGTTTAATGTCAAGATGAATGCAACTATTATGATCATTCATTATTGGCATTTAATCTCATAGTTTGGCGATAGTATTTTGGTCACCTCGATAATCACATGGTAGATATTTTACCATCTATACTTTTTATTACCAGAAACTGCAATACAATAGTACATACTGCAAATTAATGAAATAGCTTAATATGAGAAATTATTAATGTTTCAACATATATATGTAACAAGTAAGCATTCTGTAATATCCAAAGTTGTTAGTATATTAAACAGTTGCATCACCATGCTTCCAATAACTGCAACACAGTATGACACATTGGTTTAAATAATGAAATTTACCGAAGTTAATCTGATTAATTTCTATAGTTTTTTTTACATTTTTTAATTGAATTACACTACTTCAAAATCTTTATTTAAAGTGAAGGAATTTTATGAGAATTTTACCATATAGGCAGTTTTTCTAGCATGCACCTACAACCTCACACACACACACATTTTTAATTATGTCAACCAGAAAACTTATGAGCAGCTCCATAACTAGTCTTTTTTTTTTTTTTTTTTTTTTTCATCATTCAGTACAAACATGGATTTTGGCACCTCCCTTCCCTATGCAAATTAAATTTATAAAAATAATTTTATTACATTTCAAATACTGACTAATGAGCTTTGTCGCATTTGAATTCATAAAAACCTTGAAAACAGAAAAAATAGACAAACAAAATCTTCACCCTCTCCTCCTTAGTTTTGCCCCTGCTCATAAGTGATCCATTTTCTTGACTGCTTTTTTCTACCATAACATCTTGAAATCGTGGGAAAAACAATACATTGAAATCCTGATCTATCATTCTCGCATCCATCATTTTCCCACATTGATCGTTTTATTTTTATGGTCCCTGCACAAATTATATTTAAATAATGTTAACGAAATCCGCAAGCATAGTTCTTCAAAAATTCGTTTTCCTGCATTCATCAACATTTTTCACCTCACCGAAATGAAATTGACAGTCATGCAAATCCATATGACAAATCGCGAATTTAATCTTGCCGTGCAAAATAATGCAATTTTGTCAAATTTAATTAAAAATTGCGAATTTTGTTGATTGGGAGTCAAAAAATGCAGATTTCATCAGTTAAAGACGGGAAAAGCACAAATTTAGTCAATCGAACGTGGAAAAATAGCAAGTTTTATTAATTGGGTTCCGAATTAATTGGGAAAAATTGCAAATTTCACTGGTTGAACATTGAACTATCGCAAATTTTGTCTGTCTCACGCGGAAAATAAGAAATTTAGTCAATCAGGCAAAGAAAATTACGTTCGTCAATAAAGTTTTAAAAATTACGAATTTTATCAATCATGCAAGAAAAAAATGAAAATTTCATCGATCAGCTTCGTAGAAATCGAGAATTTTGGCGATCTGCTTCGTAAAATTCGCAAATTTGATTGATCATGTTCGAAAAAATGACGAATTTTGTCGAACAGGTAAAAAAAAATCGCGAATTTCATCGAACAGCCTTGAAAACTTTAGAATTTGCCGATTAACTTCGTAAAAAATTGCTAATTTTGCTGACCAGGTGCTGAAAATTTGTGGGTTTTCTCAATCGACTCGTAAAAATCGCAAATTTCGTTGATCATGAGAAAAAAAATTGCAAATTTCGCCAATCATCATTGTAAACATCCCAAATTTTGTCCATCGGCTTCGAAAATTGATAATTTTGTGGATCACTGCATAAAAATTGCGAATTTCGCAGATCAGTTTTAAAAATATCGCAAATTTCATCAATTGGTTTAGTAAAAATCACAAATTTCGTCAATCGGCTTCATAAAAATCGATATTTTGTCGATCATCCACAGAAAATTTGTGAACTTTATTGATCATGTGAAGAAATGTTGCGAATTTCGTCAGTTTCGTGAAAATCGCGAATTTTGTCGATCGCCTTCATAAAAAACACGAATTTCATCGATAAGCTTTGTAAAAATCGCAAATTTCGTCCATTGATATTGTAAGTTTTGTCGATCAATTTCGTAAAAATCACGAATTTTCTCGATTGGTTTTGTAAGGATCACAAATTTTGGTGATCAGGCACGAGATTGAGTTTTCTCGATTAGTTTCTTAAAAATTGCGAATTTTATCGATTACTTTTGTAAAAAGCACAAATTTGGTTGATCAGGAATGGAAAGCTGCAAATTTTGTTGACTGGGTGTTGCAAAATCAGAAATTTCAGTGATGAGTCATGGAAAAATCTTGCTGATCGGCTCCTTCCCTGAAGGAGATAAAGTTTACACTTTTTTCAGCACTAGCCCTTATCTTTGTGTTTTAGTACTTTTAATAAAACAAAATGTACTCTCTTGAATAAAGTCAAGGGGTACTTTTACATCTTAAGAATAATCCTTGCTACATCTGTTATACATACAAACGTAAAAACTGCTGATATATCCTTACCAACTAAATTGGATATTTTCACTGGTTAAGCAAACCTAAAGGGGTATCTCCCCCACTTCCCTCTGAAAAGGTATTTTTTATCTGATTATAGGCCACAGATCACCTTCATAATTGAATTCTCTCCATGTTATTGACATGGCCCTCGACTACAAAGAAATATTTGTAAGTGGCACTTCTCTTGAAAAGGTTGTGCACCCCTACCCTAAACATAGGAGAAATGTGTGATAATGCAAAACATGAAAATATGGCGAAAAAGCAGAAAATAACGTTCATGCCCATGGAGCTGAGATATCAGTGCCAGCTCTGCTTGACGCAATTACGGGATTTGAAACTATGAACTTTCATACATGCATATGAAATAACAAAAAATATAATAAAAATATAAAATAACAAAAATGCCGTATATATTAAAAAATAATTTTTTGATTTAAAAATAATAAAAAAAAATCAAACAAAATAATTCATTTCTTAAAATAAACATCAATTTTCTTTTTACAGTTTTGTAAGCAACAAATTATCATTTATTAGAATACTGTATACATTGCATGCTTTAGTAATGCATAATCACTGTGTTTTTTTATGTTTTGAAGTTAATCCGCATTGATTGTTTTCCCGTATTGTTTTTTTCTTGCACCCATTAAAAAACGATGGATCGAGGTTCTACTGTAGTAACATATGATGAAATATATGACTTATTTCCTACCTCAATGGACATATTTTGTGAGTCTTTATCCTCCTGATAACAGAAAAAGAAATGAAGTGGAAAAAAATCACAGTATTTGTTTGGATACATAAAGTAGTAAGGGCCTATCAGGCACATAAAGTAATTAAAAAGGGCCGCTCAGCACTGCATTCTCCAAAATCAGTCTAGAGTCACCACTATATTCCTATATCACTTAGTTTAATCCTATATTATACAAATCATACATATTTTTTCTTTTTTGGCCAGTGCTACAAAAGTAGTGCATAAAAAAATTTCAAAATTTGATACAAAAATCTACAATTGAATTCAACTCGACAATTTATCTTGTTCTAGTAATTTTACTTTAAATATTTACTTTAATTTTTTATTCATTATGAAATGAAAATTCATGCTACAATGTTAATATAAACTTTCTGTTATGACATATCATTACAGGTTTTGTGTTCCTTGAATTTTTTTGCAAGTGGGTCATACCAGCTGGGTGTTGGCAATGAATATTTTATTTCGATATCGCAGCAGAGTGCCAGCAACTGCATCAGGCAGGTTGTTCAAGCTATGAACAAATATTTGTTGAGGAAATATATAAAATTTCCTACTGAAAGAAGGTTTGATTAAGCATGTTCTCTTATTTTATGACTAATAATAAAATACTACAGCTGTACCGAGTACTCGGTAAATACTCGGCCAATTTGCCGAGTACTCGGTATTCGGCCAAATTTTGGCCGAGTAGTTGTAAGAATTTCATTTTTTAAGCATATAAATTTATAACTGATCTGCAAAAAGTTATTCGAATATCAATGTATAATATATTTAGTAATTCATAAAACTATTTTAATCTGTATTTAACAATGTCTGCAAAATATAGAAAAAGTTAAGAACAAAAATCCTCATAAATTTTTACATTTATACAAATAAAAATAATTTTTTGGTATATAGGAAAACAGAAAAGACTTATTTTGGATAAAGAAACTGAAAATGTGATAAATGCAATAAAAAAATAACTATTAAATTTATTATATTCCAAATTATGGAGCAAAAACACCAAACATTCTACATTATCAGTAGACAGGGCATTTGTTTTACTACTATAAATTTGGCCTGTCTCGGAAAATATACATTCAGAATAAACAGTTGTTAAAGATCCACATCAGAGTATTTTGCAAAATTTGCACATATTCGGAAAAGTTCTCCCCCCCCCCACTATGCAAATGGAGTGTCAGTTTTACATAAGTCTTCTGTTAAGAAAGCTTGTATCATTTTTTGTACCAATTCTTCATGCGGAGATTTTAAACAAGTACTAGTGCCACAATTTTTTTGCTCATTCGCAATTTCCTCAAAACATTCCCAGAAAATAGATGAACTTTTTGCTGGCATTCTCTTCTGGTTTGTCTACATTAGCATTCTCATGATGTATTTTTTGTTTCTTTGGTGAATTTTCAAGTATTGGATTATCTAACTCATCAATTCTAGAGCTTTCTTTTTAAGGCATTCTTAATTCACACATTTATAATTTTCATTGAAAAAGGTTAGTTTTTTACTGAGATATTTAAAAAGTAATAAATTTAAAATAATATAATTTAATCTTTTCAAATAAAAAGAAACAGCAAAGCCATTTTTTTTTTTTTTTTTTTTTTAATCAAAGAAAATAAAGTACAGACAGTTGCAAAATAAATATGAAATGTTTTGCATTATTTAGTGAATTGAATTGTTACAGTAACCAATAAACATTTTCATTTTTGATAGACAGATTTTTATGGTCGGAATACATTGGATGGTTAAAGAATATTTTAGTTTTATATTGGTTAATAATTGTACTTTTTATGTATCAATTCCCCTTTTTTATTGGTTTTGAACTGCCAAAGATTGTCTTTAAAAGGTGCCCAAATAAATTTCAAATTTAATGAGTTAATTTATTTATACTATATATGTATATTATATATGTACACATACACACAGGTATAGATATATGTATGCCTAAGCTAATATTATGCGCACATCAGTGTTTTATTTTCTTATTACACAACTACTCGGCTACTCGGCCAAAGTACTACTCGGTACACCACTATAAAATACGGTACTTCTAGGTTATCCTGTCGACCAAGAAATTATCACCAAACTAGAAGATTAAATGCCAATAATGGTTGATCGTGAATGTCACATTCAATGCCATTAAATGCGATTCGCGTTTTTAAAATGTCATTGATTTTTATTTCGACTTTTTATTAATATTTTTATTAATATTCTACTAATTGTTTTTTCGCTATTTAAAATAAAAATTATGTCAACATGTATAATTTGGCTATTAGTTTGCAGATTTGTATAATTTGGAGAAATTGGTCGACGGGATAACCTAGAAGTACCTAAAATACTTATTTCAAATTGTTGTTTTCATGCTAAAATAATTTTTCTTTTTTAAATTTAATTTTCTGCACTTTTTTATTAGCACAGAACCTTTCAAGCCATTAAAGTAGTGTCAAATGTAACCAAGAATAAGAATATTAAACAAAATAAAAATATTATGAATATTTTATTAAGACAACATACAAAAACTTAAATGTAAGCAAGCGGCATGAAATTGCCATTTATTTTAAAGATTTCTGCATTCAATGATGGTTTTTAATAACAGATTGGTATACAGCAAATTATCTGCATTCAGTGTCTTTTTTCTTTTTTATTGGCATGCAATGTTTATAGATGTGTTTTCTGCTGCTTTAATGTAATTGCTGCAAAAGCAACCCTGTATCCAATGATTTGTTTTGTTAATTTTCTGCTAGCATATTGACTGATATGCCCAATGGAAAAATACTTAATCTTTACTTTCTTCAAAAAAGTTACTTCCATTGTCACAAAGTTGAAAATATTAACTTAGCCCTGAATTCCAGTTTGTTAAAATAACCTGTCACAAACTCATCTCCTGCGAATTGTATGAAGAGAATTATTAGTTTAGAATAACTGACTTGAGCTTTTATTTGCTAAAGGGAATGATTTTGAATATTATCATTATATCATGTCCAGGGGTGAGGAATTTTCGGACAATCTTACCAGCCAAGGATTTATTTTACTCTTCAGAAAAATATAACATGCGATTGAAAATCGTTATGAAAAAATTTAAACGATTGTAAAAATGATTACTCACTATTACTACAATGCATTTTAATAAGTTTTCTTTCTCCTATAAAATTATGAAATATGTACATCTTATTACTCATACAATATACAAAGAGTATAATATACAATTACACATACAAAAAGTAAGGATAGAACTTCCATCCGTATTTACATTATAATACTTTGAAAAGTTGCAAACTAAAGCTAAGTAGTCAAGTTTTTGGTACATCTGTATAGTTTAAAATCTTTCAAGACTACTTAAAAATTCACTCGCTTTGACAGAAATTCACTTGCCAGTGGCGAGTAAAATGGTGTATTTACCCACCACTGATCATGTCATTAAAAAAAAAAAAAAGCTTAATTTTTACCTAGACCACTAATCCCTCATAATTTTTGTAATGTAATACAGGATTAATATTTGTTCTACCTTTTATCCCAACTTTAATAAAATCTTTTTTATCAGACTCAAACAGGTTAATGATTGTCTGCCTCATCCATAGTGCCTTTATTTGCAACAATATTTTAATCTTTTCAGACTCAAAGGTTTATTTATGTACTTTTTTTAGTTTCAGTTATGGATTAATATTAACAAAGTGATAAATTAAAAAAAAGATAACACAGAAAAAAAAATCTTTTTATATAAATTTTGATAATACATGAATACTCAGTTTTTTTTTTTTTTTTTTTTTTTTTTTTTTTTTTTTTTTGATAATATCTTGGGATTTTTTTCTTTTACTTTTTTGCATTGCAAAACATAAAATAAATGTATTTAATTTTTTATTATTTTGGACTGTACAAATGGTATCTTAAACAGGGCTGCAGAGTCAGTCTGTCCCATTTTTGAACAAAAGAGTAGGTCATTAAAGAACAGACACTCAGATTCCACCTTTTTTTTTTCTCTTAGACAGTTTGAAGTGAAATTAAACTATGTATCTTGCTAAAAAAGCACTATATAGAAGCAAATAGCTATTTTGTTTAAATTTAAGCTATTGTTTATATCTGTTATAAGTAATGTGAAATTTGTTTTCCAATTATTGAACTTGTTTGTTATATTTAGAGATATTCTTGCTTATCTCAAAACAGAAACTTAAAAATATTTTGTTGATTTTTCAATTTCAGAGAACAAGATTGTGTTAAACAAGAGTTTTTTGAATATTGTGGTATTTCTGGTGTGCTTGGGGCAGTAGACTGCACACATGTATCCATTCTTGCTCCGTCGGATGATGGGTTTCATAATGAAAAGAATTATGTGAATAGAAAAGGTTGGCATTCATTGAACATTCAAATAGTAAGTAAAATTAAATTATGTACCATATATGCTTGTGTTTAAGTCAAGCTCCAAACTTTCCAATGCAAAATTTGCAAAAAAAGAAAATCTGTGTATAAATTGACCCCCTAACTTTTTACTTAAATTTTGAACAAAATGAAACCAAAGATGTCATTTACCAATGTAAAAAAGTTGATTGATACAATGCATCTAAAAAACATCAAGACACTACCTAAATCTGGTTATAGAGACAAGAGAAAAGGTAGAAAAAACTATGTATGTAAAGTTAGAAGTTTTATAAGTAAAATTGAAAAGGCAAAATAATATTACATTTCAATATTTAATTATTACTATGCATTTGTTTTTAAGTAACTTTGACTTAGTAAGTGAATTAAAATCTATTAATACTTGCATAATATAAAATAACAATTTTTTTTTCTTTAAACAAGCATAAAATTGAAATATTATTAAAACATTATAATATTATTAAAACTTAATGAGAAATTATTCGGCCGGATACCGGAAATTCGGTAAAATTTTGTACCGGATATCTGTTATCTGGTATCCTGCAAAAATCCACATCCGGTGCATCTCTAGTAGTAAAATTATGTAACACAAATTAAAACTAAACATTCACTAAAAATTAACTTCTTTAAACCTTTTATCTAAAATTTTTATTTTTTTCCCCCATAAAGATTTGCATATGAGCCGCAAAAATATATTTAGAACACAGACCAATAAAATTTTCTAAAAGTTTTAAAAACAAGAATTTTTCTTTTTTAAAGCAAAAAGTAATATATGGAAGCTGTAATAACATTTTATAAAAAAAAGTCTTATAATAAAAATTGTTGTTTAGGTTTGTGATATGCATCAAAGAATATTGGATGTAGTACCCCGCTTCCCTGGATGCAGCCATGATGCATACATATGGAAATCTTGCAATCTCAGAAAATGTTTCGTGTCAAAAAATTATATCCATGGGAATGGCTGGTTATTAGGTAAATATAATTTGTTTTGTATATATAGTTTGTATTGATTTTAAATATAGTTTGTGGAAAGCTTTTGTTTATCCAAAATTATCTGTGTGATTTATTGTGTAAATTATATTGTTTTTCTAAAACTTGGACAAAAGATTTAAGAATAAATACACTAGCCAAATAAGGCCAAATTTATTTTATTTGTGCAGCTCATGTAATAATTTGGCTCATCTAGAGAAATGGTTCCAGTAATAATGTAGTGTCAGCTACTTTGTCAAGAGTTTTCAACTTTATATTCTGCGAAAAATATTTCTTTTATACATTTTTGAGATTATGTTAATTTTTAGAACTGTTGCAAATTGCACCTATTTGTTACTAAGTAAATGGGTATATTCTGTAAGATACAAAGTATTGAATCGTTACTTATAAATAAGACTCCTTAATCGTATATGTCAATCATACGTTGCATTTTAATATTTTGTTTGCATTCTTTTAAAATTAAACTTAGAAATTTCATTAAATGTATGTTTTACATATAGTCGGCAGCACATAACAGATGCAAATTCTTCCAAAGACTCTTCTGTACAGTATATATAGTTTTGTAGTATGTACAATGACTGTTAATATCAGATTTCTGAACAGTAATGAGTAACAAATACTTTCTAACTGGTAGCAAGTTCAAAATTAATGATTTCATATGGGTTTTGATTTAGTCTTTATTTTTATAGCATTATTAATTTTTAATTTCATGGAACTTACAAATTGTTTTCCCTTCTCTTTCAGGAGATAGTGGTTATCCTTGGGAGCAGTGGTTACACACACCATTTTCCAATCCCCAAAGTCCTCAAGAGAGGAATTACAATGCGGCACATGCCAGAGGACGGTGCGTTATTGAACGAGTGAATGGCGTTTTGAAGTCCAGGTTCAGATGTCTGTTACGCCACAGAGTCTTGCATTATGAACCAGAGGTGGCTGGACTAATTGTTAATGCCTGTGCAATCCTTCATAACATCTGTGTCAACAATCAATTAACAATTGAGGTTGACATAGATGATGAAGATCTACCTTTTAATACACCTGCTGAATAATTTATTAGACCTTTTACTGTTATAGAATAAAGTTTTTAATTTTAAAAATGTGTTATGAATTATTCATGGATAAAAAGATCTTATTACATTTGAATAACACTTTATTTGTTGATATTTAATTTGTAATAATTCAGCAAAAAAAACACCAAATATACTGGTGATAATTAATAATAATAACAGACTTAATGTAAAGACTTAATATAAATCACTATAACATAAATAGCAGGATGCATTTTGAGCTAAAACAATGCAGCTTGTCATCACCTGAAGGAGACATGTCCTTCACGGCATGAAGTCAAACATGAACTGTTCATCTTTGACTTAGTCTCTTATGTACACCTGTCTATTTTAGTTGATGACGAGCTGCTTTGGTTTAGCTCGAAACAAGTCCTGCTTTGATTTTTATCTTATAATGATTTTTACTTAGTCTATTAGTCTTAATAACTCGTTAATAAAATATTCATTCTGTTTGTATGAAGTTTTGGGAAAATGAATCGCAGATCAAAATTCTGCTATTTTTGATAGCAGTTTTATACTAGTCTAGAATAAAGTGTGGAAACTCGATATCTGAACAGTGCTAAAAAATTTAATTCCCTAAATGTCCAAAGATACTTAAAACCCAATAGCCAATTTAGCTTTAGCGAGATAATTTCAAGCAAATGTCTACCTGCAATCTATGCCATAAGAGGTCAGTTAAAAACTTTTAAAACATCACATGGAATGAATCATCTTTGTACGGCAATTGCCCCCCGCCAAAAAAAATGGTGGTCTATACTTAATTATGTATACCACGATCTTGCATTGTATGTCATTAATTATGGACTAGCGATCATCTTGCAGGTTAAGAAAACATTTTGTATTGATTGATTCTAAATTTGAATATTGCTGAACATTGAATGTTTTAAAATTTTTCGTTCTTTCATTATTATTTGGATATCTAATTTCCACACTATTCCCCTAAAGCAGAATATCCTTTAAAAAAAAAAAAAAAATGTGATGTACTTTGAAAAGTATTTCAATTTAATGTTTCGTTAGAACTTTTTTATCAGCTGAAGTTCATTACACAACAGTCTACTTTGGAACATTATTATTAAGGGAGCACGAGATATTGATTTTGCTGGATACAGATATCCAGCGTAGAGATGTAAATTTTCTGGAAAAATATTAGCGGCGGAAAAAAACTGGTTTTTTACCGGTGTTTTTTTTTGGGGAAAAAATGGAAAAATTGATTTTTCATGATTGTTTCTCCCAAATAAATTATATTTTCTTAGAAAATATTAAATAATTAACATTTTTTCCCATTTACTTTTATTAAAAGAAAATTATTTTCACTTTATATTACAAAATAAAAAGAAAGTAGCAAAACCTGCTTTTAAAAGAGTTTTTTTTTAACAGCCTAAGAATTTTTATTAAACGCTATTGTTTGTTACATCATATCTGTTGAAATGATTTTTCAGTTACATGTTTAACTACCGATTGACTTAATTAAAAAACCTGAGCCAATATGTCTGCAGTTTGGAATGAAATAAATTATGCAATCCATTTACATAAGTATAGTTTTTAAGTAAATAATACTAGATTAAAGAAATTATTGCTGTTCGGGAAAAAGCAAGAATTTAGTCAAAAGGTTGCAAAAAATGTGCAAATTTTATCTTAATATCACGAAAAACATTCAAATTTCATCTAAACATCATGAAAAACATACAAAATGAATAAAAAAAAAACCTGCAAAAAGTGCAAATTTTGTAAAAAAAAATCTCAAAAAACAAAATTTGTGAAAAAAAAAAAATACATGTGGCACTCGGGGACTGCCGCGGTAAAGCTATTGCATAGCATTTTTTATCAACTTATGCAGCTATAATTTTTTATATATTTTTTATTAATGCAGGTTTTTTTTTTTTTTTTTTTTTTTTTTTTTTTTTTTTTGATATTAATTCAAGTTACACTTTTTGAGCGTGATGACCAATAAGAAAACAATTTTTTTTTTCTTTTATTGAATAAATAAGAAATTAATATTGTTTTAAATAATTTTATTATCTTACAATACATGTAGGTTAATCAGGAATTTATCATTGAAACTATAGGTTTATGGTAACTGAAATAAGAAACATAAATTTGAGACTTGATATCCTCTAAATATCTGAAAAATACCGCGTCAATGTCTGCCGAAGTCTACTGAAAGATACCACGCTGAAGTCTGCCAAACTGAAACGTGGTTAGCCGAATGTTAGGTTTTTTTCGTTACGGATGTGTTAGGATTTTTCTCGTTACGGAATTTTTGGATTCGGTCGCTGCGCTCAAAGGCCGCGATAAAAGCTATGCAATAGCTTAAAATGCAGATTGTCAAAAAAATTGTGAAAAACTTGCAAATTTTGTCAAGAACTCTCGAAAAAGTGGTACATTTTGACAAGAAATCGTGAAAAACGTGCAAATTTCATCAAAAAATTGCTAAGACTGATGAATTTCGTCAAAAGTTTGAGAATGAACTAAGTTTGAGACAATTTAGCTTTGATGCAGACAGAAGCCGCTTGGCAGCAATATGGCTTTGTTTCTTTATCACATCTTATTATTGGTTTAAATGTAGCCTGTTTGGTACTAAATCAATGTTGTTGGTAAGGTGAAAACAAAAATATTTTTGCAGAGAAAAATTTCCCTGATTTCCAGATTCTGTAGCCACCCTGTTTTAGTTTGGCTTACTCAGGTCTGCAACTAAAAAATGGCATAGGATTTATTGACTGTTAGATTTTTACTCATTTGTACTTTTCTAATGCAAACTGCCCTGTTTTTGCAACATTACTGTACATTATAGAGGTAAAATGGGAGGTCAATTTTAGATTCAACACCTTGCAAAAAAAATTCAATTAGTCAGCTGTAACAAAATCTTGAAAAATGCCGCATAGTAGTGCCACCTATAGGGCAATTTACACCAAAAACTAAACAACATTAATATATATCAGGAACCGTCTGAAGCTGTAGTTTGATAAAAAATTGTCCTTTAGTTCTTGAGATAGAGGTATTGCGATAATCATGAATAATGCAGCATAGCAGCGTCATCTGTTGAGCGATTTACACCAAAAAGCAGGGTTGGAAAAAAACCAGGTTTTTTTTAAACCCCCCCCCCCCAAAAAAAACGGTTTTTTTGGTTTAAACAGGGTTTTTTTTTAAAACATCCGTTCTTATTATGTATACATGCATATTTACTGATAAAAACAGACATTATTGGTTTATAAGCAGTGTAGCTTCATTGAAAATAATTTAAATTTAATAATTACTGAATTTATGCTGAAAATTTAAAAAATTCATTTTTCAATTTAAACAGTTTTAGTAAATAGCCTTATGTTGAAAGTTTTGATTGTTCATCACAGTGAACTATTGATGCCCTGTAAATCTTTATAAACAATCTTTTGATTACTAATAATAAACATTTAGATGTAGTTTGGTAAATATTCTTTTCCACAATTATTCAAATAATAAATTACAAATACTTCTTAGGATTTTTTCTTTCTGAGTGACAAATTGAAGTTAACATTTTAGTCGTTAGATTCAGTAGATAGAGAGAAAAAATTCTTACTAAAATGCTATAACTAGCAACCAGTCTTTGTTTTTAATTTTTCAAGATAATCTCCCAAAAGAAAAATTTCTTTTACAGCTTGTGCAAAAACTTAAAAGATCATTGTGTTACATTATTAATTGCATTAAATAATCTGCAATATTAAAAGAATTAAAATATTTTATACTAAATATTGAATCTATTTTATCTTTGATCAATTCACATGTTTAAAGTTTTTTCTTTAGAGCAATAGATATGTTCACCAATGCATATTGATTTTAAGCCTATGCATAAAAAAATGACTTAAACCTAATATATCTAATGCTTGTTGCTGAAATAAAGTGTTAAAAGTAGAAATTATTTATATTCAATAATATGAAACTTGTAAATTATAAAGAAAGAAAATGTCATTAGATTTCTTCTAAAAAACAATAGAAATTATTTATATTTCATAATCTGAAACTCATAAATTATAAACAAAAAAAGAAAATGTCATTAAATTTCTTCTAAAAAACTATTTGCGCTTTTTTTTTTTTTTTAGAAAGAAAAAAAAAACAATTGTTTTAATTCTATGCATTAAAAAAGACCTAAACCCACTATATATAATACTTATTACTGAAATGAGGTGTTAAAAATAGAAATTATGTCCAAAAATCTGAAACGCGTAAATTATAAAAGAAAAAAAAAAGAAATGTTCAGAAATTTAAACAATTGTAATAGCAAAAATTGCAATATCGAAATTTCATTTAAAATTTGAAAGTGTTTCCATTCTCAAAATGACGTATGCGTTACACAGATACTTTTGTCCTTTATAATATAGATATCTAGATTGAACTTCCAGTGTAAACACAAGCAGAAGCAGTTTTGTTACATTTAGCAAGCTTTTTTTTTTTTTTGCTTCTGTTTTTACATTGTTTTTGTTATTGCAAACTTTTATCGACCTGGAAACAAATGCTAATTTAACATTGTAATGCGAGGTGGGTAAAATAAAATAATAAAATAAGTTGTTTGAAAGACTGAATTTTATGGGAAAAGAAAATGTAGAGTTTCGGAAAAGGGGACTTTAAATGAAATGAATGTGAATCCTTAATGAAATTTGATTATTTTTGTTATAAAGTAAAAAATAAAAACAAAAAAGTAAATACCAATAATAATAAAATCAAATCTCTTTGAAAGAGAATGGAGTCATGGAAATAGAAGTCTGGAGGATTGAGATCTGGCGAGTATTGTGAATGTTCAATTTGCACAACCCCACATGAATTTCTTTCGGTGTTTTGCAAAACTTAAAACCAAACATTAAACTGATCTTTTGTTTTCTTGTTCTCAGTTAAGAACCAACACAATGAACAAGCACGTCTTACACAGAGCATAATCATTTAAAACTATTAAAATGCAACCGAGATATCTTTATAAATTTCTTCCATAGGATTAGCATTAGCGAACAGGTCTTTTCATTCGAGTGAAGTGGCCCCTTAACAAGGTATAAAGCTATCGAAATGTAATTACTTTTGTCGTGTGTCAAATGAGTTTAAATGTAAAATTTTCAGACCACCAGCAAATCTTAAAAGAAACAGAAGGAAAAAATTAAAACTGTTTCCTTTAGTTTGCATATTGAATGCACTTCAATTTTGAAAATATGATTGTGCATTCTAATGTTTTTTGATAGATATAAATTTATATATGCTCCAAAAAATTAATAACCTACATTCATTATTTATCGTTTGATGACAGATAAATTTTTGTTTAAAAAAAAAAATTATGAAAAACCAAGAAAATTTCACAAAAATTACTATAACAGTATCATCATTTGCTGAATTATTTCCTAATTGAAGAAAGCTCTGTTGGTCATAGCCAAAAAGCCAATTATATTATTCTACTCAAACCTACTATTCAAGAGGCCTATTGAAGACTCCTTGTGCCCATCAGGAAAGATTCTGTAAGCTTATGGTTAAATATTTTGCAGATATCTTTTTATAATGACATCAATTTTCAAAACTGGTTTTGAAAGTGAAAGTAACTTTAAAAAATATCTACAGCCAAAATTTTAAAAATCCAATGTAGAGATGGACTTCAGCCATCCAATACAAAAATAAAAAAACAATGTCAAAATATAAATGATATATCAGCAAATGTCCAAATTGTGTAACGATCTAAACGCAGATTTTTTCCCCGTAAATTTATTTTCAAAGATGATCCGATGCCCTGAAATGTATAAGATATTTATTATGTTTTACCATAAATAATTATGTGTTGCGTAAATAAAGCATATTTAGTACCAGTAATAATATAATTTTACTTAAAAGCATGCTCAACTTTCACGTGTAGATTGATTAATTAAATTCCAATAATTAATTTTATACAACTTCATACACTTGTATACTCTATTGTAAAAAAAATTTGGCCTGAAATTTAAAATATCACTAATAGTTAATGTTTTATGATTCCACGTTTGGATAATTCAAACTATGCATTAAATATATTCAAACTATAACAGAGCTCCTACTGCAGGAAAAAAAAAAAAAAAAAAAAAAAAAAAAATTAACAATGTTTCTCAATAAAAATTCAGCTTGTATATTATTGCAAAACTATCTACAAAGAGTAACTTTAGTGCGGTATAAATTTGCAATTTTTCATATTTTACAATTTGCATAATTTTTATAAAAATTTTAGATTGACTGAATAAGTAATTCAAAATTTTTTAAGATGATTGAGATTCTAAAGGGTTTAGTAGATCAAAAATTCACCAACTTTTTCAAATATTTAAAAAATTCTTTGCAATTTCCTGTTTTCCATGTTTTTTCCTGACCCATAGGAACTCTATTATAAAGATTTAATTGGAACATTAGTGTCAACATCACTAAAAAAATAACAAGGTATTTATTACTGAAATTTTTTATTTTTCAGGAAAATTTTCCATTATATGGACGACAAGGTTTTCAAACGCAGCAGTCTTGCGTTTTTCCAGCTCTAACTGCTGCGTTTGTAATTCTATAATTGTTTTTTGCTGCTCAATGTTTTTTTCAATTGCAGCAGCAACTGCCATCAAACCATTGGCAGTTGACTGTTGGGCCTGTATTAGTTTACTTGAATTTTCCGCCCCCAAGACAATCCCCCTGTTTCTTGTTCTTTTCATTGTGCCTTTCTTCAGGCTGTTGAGTCTGCCAGCCGATGGAGTTGCATTCGCTGAAGGAGTAATTGGGATATCCACAATGCTGCCAGGATGCACTTCAACTTCTACATTTGTTACATCTAAATCAGACGTGTCGTCGAATTCTGTTGCATTAGGCTAAAAAATAAAATAAAACTTCATGAATAAAAAAAATATATACTTATGTATGTAATAGACAGTTCAATCAGTGTACTTATTTATACTTAGCTTAATTATCTTTTAATTGAATAAATTGAATATGAATAAAATATTTAAATTTCTTTAATATTTATTATTTATGCATACTTTTTACAGCTCATATTTAAAATTCTAATTAATTTAAATAAATTTACTTGAGATGTTTAAATATTATTCTTCATGTATTGCACTTTAAGAAAATTCAGTACTTCTTGATTATTTTGTCGCCCAATTGTAATATTAAACAGCAAAATTGGATGGTAGTATATGTCACATTCACAAGACATTAAATATGTTATATGTGTTTGTTACATCAAGTCTTTAATTTGTTTTATTTGTATTTTTATTAATGACTTATGAATTTATTTCGTTCATTATTTAAAACTACTGCATTTTATTTAAAAATTTTAACTGTTTAAATAGATCTTATAGGTATATCAATCTAAAAAATTGTATTTTTGTTGCAATATTTTAAGCTTAAAATTCTGCATATTTTAGTGAGTGCAATCTCAATGGATCAGGAATCTTGAAAAAGCTAAACATTACAATTAAAATAACAATTTAATTCTATTTTGTTATTTATTTATAATTTGTATGGTAATTTTCACTGTATAACTCCAGGTTCAATATAGATCCTACTCCAAAAATTTCCGAATTTGAAGCTCATATTACAATTTTTTCAAAAATTTAAAAAATAACTTTTATAAAGCCGAATACTCTTATACTCTAGCCAAATATTCGTTCCAGCCGAATATTTGGCTTTTAGGCTGCATAGGGCGAATGCCGAATATTTGATGTAATCCAACAAACCCAATCAACTAAATTTTTGCGTTTTCAGAGCTTGATCGATAAAATGCATGATATTTCTGCATCCAACCGACAAAATTTTCTATTTTTCAGAACATGATCAACAAAACTAGTGACTATTTATCCGATTGACGAAATTTGCATTTTTCTCGCTTAATTAAAATTTGTGATAAACTCATGGATGTTCTGCAATAGATCAACAAAAATCCAATTTTTTCATGCATCATTGACAAAATCTGCATTTCCCCCTCCTGATCGACAAAATTCATGACTTTTTCACAGTCCAGTCAGTCAACAAAACTAGGAATATTTCAATGTCCAATCAACAAACATATTACATCTCAGCAAATGAAAAGCTGAACTTTCATGGGGCCTCACAGACTTCTGACGAAATCTGCTTCACTTCAGCATATGGTTTTCTTTCCTTTTTATTTGAATATGATTTTAAATGTTTATAGGGAATAAAACATAACATTTTAATGACTGTTAATTTTAGTTAAGTAATAAAACAAGTAACTACCGTAATTTAGGGAAGACACGCCGCACCCGGTGTAATCGCCGCAGCCTCAAATATTAAAATAGTTTTGAAAAAAAAATCAGCATAATCACCGCACCTGTCGTAAACAGTCGTCGTCAGTCAAAAGAAATAAAACGTGGGTACAAAACACCACTATAAATTATCACTATAAGATCCACTATAGATCCATATATAAGATTCCACTATAAGATCACTATAAATTGCCAATTTTGCTAAAATATCGCAGATAAATAGCTGATTTAGTCTGAAAAACACAAGAAAGCGACGATTTCGTCTGAAGATCACGGATAATCCTCCTCCCCTTGCATGGGGGGTAACTCGTGGAATCCCTGCAGAACTGGAGCTGTGCAAGTGCATGCCACATAAATAACAATAAAAGTGACAAGTTCTTAAAATTTTTTGGACTCCTTGGATTTTATGTACTCTTAGGATTTTTTCTTCCCAACTCTGTATGAACCCTGGTCTTTGTTTTCTTTTTCGCTATCTATTGTCCCTTCCTGCTTACTCCAGTCATCATACTCCAGTCGTTTTTTGTGCCCATTTGGCAAAATCTACACTTTTCCGTGTCTGATTGACTTTTTTTTTTTTTTTGCATCTGATCAACAAAGTTTATGTATAATTTGAACGATAATCAGACATTTTCCCCTGCATCTGATGAACAAAATCAGCAATTTTTTAACATATCATCAACAATACTCATGATTTTATCTGGCTAGATCAAACAAAGGTGCAATTTTTTGAATATGACAAAATTTGTGGTTTTTCCCAGTGTGATCTACAAAACCCAAATTTTTTGTGGCTAAACAACAAAACTTGCGATTGTTAAGTAGTTTTTGGAATTTATTTACCCAAGCAAACTGCCTAAAATTCACGATTTTTTAGCAACATAAGCACAAAAAGTGCATTTTTTCACAGTTATAAATTCACAATATTTGCCGGCCACATGTTATTTCATCATAGGCCATTTATGGCTGGCAGGTCACAGGTTGTACATCCTTATCTTAAAATATCAGTTTTAATAAATATAGAAATTACAACTTTCACTGTCCATTTTTGAATTGCATACATATTTGAATGATTAAAATTTTCTTTTTGTAAATGTTTGGTGTAAAAAAAAATTTTTCATTACGATTTAAATATGGTGAGAGAACATGAAACAAAATGCAATAAAAAATAATTTTAGCAACTTTTCACGATTTTCATGTTTTAAAAATTTTTTTGAATACATAACAAATATGTTATAACCAAACATTCGCAAACTGCCTAACACCTGCAATACTATGTAATAAGAATCTCTAGTTTCCATTCTTTTATAAACACAGACTGTGTAAAAATTGATAGTAATAAAAAAGAAGTTGAAGGAAATCTTATACTCACCACGACATATTCCGACATTCTTTCTTGGCTGGCATGTGGTATATCCCGGCTGGAATGCGGCATATCTGAACATAAATACTCCTGGCTGGCAGACTGATCATCAGAGAAACTGCAGCTCTCGGGGACGGAAAGGCCATTAATTGCATCTAGCCCAATAAGGGCCAAAATTCTTTCTTCTAGCGGAGTTAATTCTTTTAACTCCGCTTTACCACCACCTGTCTTTGATCTTTCAACTTTATTAAAGTTATACTTCTTTTTTGTCTCACTTTTGTAGTCTGTCCAACACTAAAAAAATAACATTTTGAGCTCATCAAAGGATCATGGGAAATATTCAAATTGCATCAAAGAATCACAAAAATAACTTTCATTAAAAGGTAATAAAATGCAAATTTCAGGGGAAAAAAAAATTCAAATTTCATCAAAAAATTACAATATAAATTTAAATTTCGCCCCTCCCCCAAAAAAAGTCATAAACCACAAAACAATTTGCATCTAAAAAAATTACAAAAGGACTGCAAAAATAAAAGGCTAATTGTCAAAAAATTGCAAAAGGCAATGGAAAATTTCATCTAAGAATTGCAATAAAATAACCATTTTGTCCCGATAATTTATCTGCATGTTTTGGTTGTGGGAAAATGTTGCAAAATTTGTCAGTGTCACATGAAAAAACTCAAAATTCAGTCTGTCATGGGTAAAAATAACAAAATTTGTTAATCACACACAATAAAAAAACATGAATTTGAACAAACTGTCGCAAGTGGAAATGCAAAAGTTGACAGTAGGTAGGTTTCAAAATTTCATAATCGATCATAAGGCCTATCTATTTCAACACCTGTAATATACATTCAGAAAATTTAACCATGCCACTCTCGAAGACAATTTTCACTGGCACCAAACTGCTGTCACAGACACAAACATAACTAACAATGTATATGCATTTTTTTCTTTGTATTACTGCACGCAATTCTTAATTTTCATATTATTCATGGCTTGAAATTCTTTTTTTCAGAGGAGGGGTGTCTTCCTCCCAACATTTATAAATGTAAGGGAGTACAGCCGCTTGGGAAAAAGAATTTTTTTTTTTTTTTAACCTGCAGTAATTTTATGTGCTATTTAAATAATTGGATGTATACAGACATGACAAAATACCACTGAAGCAATTTTTACCAAAAACTCTGAATAATTATGCAAAATGTGTTTTTTATTTAAAAAAGGAACTAAGTCAAGCTTTTATGTAGTCTATTTAGTCTTTACAGGGGGTAATTTCCCACCATGTGCTAATTACTTTTGTAACAGGTCAATTAAAATCTGTTTTTGATTCAGGTTGACTTTAGGTTGAGTGTATATTCCTGCAAGTTTGGTTCAGGTTAACCTATCTTTTCAAAAATTAGTTCAGTATATATTTTCGATTATAAATTATACCTATAATAATAATAAACGTATATGTTTGTGTGTGTGCTATTTTCCAAAGAGATGGCTGCATTTTTTTCGGTGATTCTCTGACGAAATTAATTTTTTTTGGGGGGGGGGATTCTGCATTTTTTAGCAGCCCTATGCATTTTTCTCTTTTAAGCGTCTGATATTTTGACTAAATTAGTGTTTATTCAGCAACCCTCTGACCCCTAAAGCAGAATATGCTTAAAAGTGTGACGTACGTCGCAGAACAATGAGCTTCTCTGCAGAACATTTGAAGTAATCAGTGAAGAAATTCACCATTCAAGCAAAGAAAAAATCGAGAAATTCACAGAGATTTCTAATTTTCTGAAAAATTCAGGCATTCAGTTCAGTAAATAAAAATAAATAAATAAATAAATAAAAAATCAGAAAATATATTGGAAATTTCGACAAGTAGACGCCGAAAAAAATCAATTTTGTCAATCATGTGAAGAAAAATCGTCAATTTCGTCAGAGGATCGCTTAAAAAAAACAGAAATAAAATGGCAAATTTCACCGAAAGATTGTGAAAAAAAAATGGAAAATTTCAAAAAATCATCAAAAGATCATGAAAAAGCCGCAAATTTTACTCGGTATCATCTTTGGAAAGTTGTTACTCAATAGCCCGGGGGGGGGGAGGGGGGATATCAAAATTCTTTAATCGTCTATTTAAAAAGTTTGCGAAAATCATCAACTGGTCGTGAGAAAAACTCGTGCAATTCCCGCAGAACATTTTTGATCAGTTAAATTTCGTTGCAGAACATTGCAAAGTATTCTGCTTTGGGGCCTCTGACAAAATATACATCTTTCGGCAATTTTTCACCAAAATTTCTGTTTAAGCAGCCCTTTGACAAAATTCACATTTCAGCGATGCATTGTCTAAATTTGTATACTTTTCTTCATATTGTGGCACAATTCGGGTTTATTAAGAGATTCTTTGACGAATTTTGCATTCATTAAGCAATCCAGAGGTGATTATGTTCTGTATTTTTAACAAATTTAAGGTATTCGGTTCCGAAAATTTTAAAAAAAAAAAAACATCATCAATCCGGAAATTCAGACAAAAAACGTACTATGTATTTTGACAAATTGTTGGCTAAAAAAAAAAAGAAAAAATTCTTAAATCGTTAATATTGCCAAAGGTGCATGGGAAAACGTAAATTTCATCAGATAATCATGACAGAAGATCGTAAAAAAAACATGAGATTTGTCAAAGAATAGTTAGAGAAAAATGCAATTTTCATCAGATTCGAAAAAATAAATAAAGTTTGGACAGAAATTGCAGGAAAAAAAAAAAAAAAAAGAATATATTGTTAAAAAATTGTGGAAAATGCATATCGGAAAAAAAAAAAAATCACAAACTTTGTTAAAAGCTCACAAATTGTATGAAAGAATCTCCAAAAATCTCCAAATCTTGTCAAAGGACAGTGAAAAATCCCCAAATTTCATCTACGGTTCATGAAAAATAAGCAAACTTCATCAAAAAAGTTATGATATTTTCAAAAGATCTCGAAAAATCCACAAGTTTTTTCAAAGGGCCGGGGGAAAAAAAACACAGTGCCCCCCCCCCCCTTCGCACACGCTGCTGTAATCTTTCAGAAAATTTGCTGTGAATCTCAAATATTTTTTTTATTAACAATCATCCCTGAAGAAGCCTTTAACAAATTTGGAGTTTTCCAGCGATCCTTATAAGAAATTAGCTTTTTTTTTCTTCTCGATCTTTGACATAATTTGGGGGGGTTTTTTTTTCGAGCTTCTTCAACAAAATGGGAGGAGGGGTACTTTTTATGGTCTTTTAATAAAATCCATGTTAACTTTGAGATACTTTCATTAAATTCACAATCTTTTTGCAATGCTTTTATGAAATTCACATTTATTTTGCAAAAATTTCATGAAATATACGTTTATTCTGCAAGTATTTCACAAAATTTTTCTGTTATCGCAATCTTTTGAAAAAACTCACCTTTTTAAAAAAAATTCTTTGAAAAAATTAGTTTTTTCCTCAATGCTTTGACAAAATTGCTGTTTCTATTGTGATCCTCTAACAAAATTTCCTGCATTTGCATTTGACGAAACGCGCGAATGATTGATGAAATTGATTGTGAAAAAAGGAGACTCAGCTCGCTTCAAATACCATGAACTTACAATCGAACATGTCTATCCGAATTTCTGGGCTGATAATCGATGTCTCATAACTTTTGAAATCTAATGCATTAATTTTTGGGATATTTTGAACGGAATAACTCTGTTCTCGTGGTGGAAAATAGCATGAAACTTGTCAATCGCGATCACAGGAAAAAAAATTGTGAAATTTGCCAATCGGGTGCAGAAAAAAATCATGAATTTTAACGATTTTTCATTGTAAAAATAAAAAACTTACAAAAATATTCAGGTACACGAAAATATTGCAAAATTCAAAAAAAGGTTGTGAGAGTCTATCGTAGTTTCAAAATGCAAAATATTTCTGAAAATTCGTGATTTTTATTGGGCGGGATTTCAAAACTTCAGGCGCGAATCCCCCCTGAAATTCAAGCCCTGTTATTGCAAAATATTTTTCTCAAATCAAGTAACTAACGCATTTTTACATAAACATACATTACATGGTTAAAGTTCTATTATCTAATAAAGTAGTTCTCAGAAGCAGAATTTTTTATGTCAATATGCAGCTACTGATCATTATCTGTAATCTGACAATGCTAGACTAAGCTTACTAAAGCAATATCCTATAGAATAAAAAAAATTGCCTTTATAAATAAAATAAAATTACGAAATAAATAGCATAAATGTAGAAACAAAGTATATTTCAGTCTTTTTTTAAAAGCTTAGCTTTTCCTTTTAAGCTGGATTAACCTGCAAAATAGTGATGCAACAAATAAGGATTCAGCGGAATACTTGAATAATACTAATTACTCAGCTTAGCTATAGTAGAATATAAGTCTTGTTTAACTGCAGAATAATGAACTCATTGGTCTAAAATCAAAATATAGTATGCATAATTCTTGTGTACTTAAGAAGTAAAAATATAACTTTTTTTAAATTTATATGCAAATTTTACTTTTTAAAGCATTTTATTCTAAAAAATATTTGCTAGTATTGTTCTTCACTTCATAAAAATTAAACTGTTCTCATTAGGTTTGGAGCTTATAGGGCTATATTGTAACAGTAGATAAGAGATGTAGCTACATCACTATGATACTCACGCCTCATCATCTACCAAAAATATATAAGCTCTAAACAAACATTTCAACTTGTTTCTCTAAAAATATGTTGATATAGCAACTACAGTTCTGAAATTCAGCATATAGGCATCCAAGACATTAGGCTTAGATATTCCACATCAACCATTGCAGTATAAATATTTTATATTAACAGGGACAATAATTGTTGAACCATCATGTAAAATTTAAAAAAAATAATAATAAATACCTATTATATATTTTTTTTTATTATTGCCAAAATTTATTATTGTTAGTAAATTATGCAAGAAATTAAGAAATATGTTAAATGAAGCCAGTATGTTTAGATTTTCAATTTGACAGTAAAACTTTGAAACATTTTCTGCTTCGTGATTGGATCGATTACGAATGTCAACAATAATACTACAATATTATAAAATATGCAAGGTGGAGTTGCATGAAAAGCTAAAATTTTATTTATATTTTATAAACTAAAAAATCTTGAAAGGTGTCTATTACTGACATATCTACCCTATATTCCAAAAAATTCGATAATGAACTTATTGAAACTTTTCTAGTATGATTCTTGGAAATGTCTAGCATGAATAGAAGAGGAAAAATATTTTTCAAGATGTAAAACAGCTTTATTTCATAAATAAACTTTTGCAGCTTTCATTTTGTTATTTCTAATTTATACAAAAATTCACTTGTAAATCAAAACAATAGCAGCAAAAGGAAAGTGATGCATAAAAAATAACTGCCTAGAAATTTGTTTATATTAAGATTTTAAAAATTTCAACGATTTAAACTTTACTTGTAAACATCTAACGCAAAACATTACCGAATATATTCAATTTTGTTTTGCTATTAATGAGCTCAGATGAAGAATTTTGGTTACATACATAAAGATCTAGCTCAGCACGTGTATGAGTAACACGCTTGTATTAAGATACATTTTTATTTAAGAAAAACTACTAAGGTAAATAATTATTAAACGAAATATATTAAACAAAAACTTACAGAAATACTCACTTTTTGCCATTTTTCTAATTCTTTTACAGCACCACCTGCAGCATTAAGAGTAGAAACTAATTTTTCCCAGTCTTTAAGTTTTTGCTGTGCTGTATAATTGGGGTTCAGTAAACCTTTATTAAGCTGTTTATTTTTTTCCATTTCGTCCACTATTATTGCAATCTGCTCCTTGGTGACACATTTTCTTATCCGTTTCGGAAATGGAGCCATAGTAGATGAAAGATCACAGGAAAATATAAAATAAGCACGAGGTAAATAGAGAATCACAACACAAATAATCAAATAAAGTGGCAGAATTTCGGTTACAGTTACGGCGAAAATTTGCTTGTCTGTGATTGGTCTATCAAAATCCGACTCCGATGAAGGTTTAATCTCTCAGCTTCAAATCCGATATGCTTTGCCGATGACATCATGGTAGCACATAAAGTGAGTATCGGATTTGTTTTGTCGAAAACGTGCTATTCCGAAATCGAACTTTTTCCGATTCGGAAACGATCCGATGTCTTCGTGGTAGTGCTCCAGAACGGGAGGGATTGGAAAAGCAGTAGCCGGGGTGGTGATTATTCTCCGGTGGCAGCGCGTGTATAATAAGGGGGGCTGTCGAGGGAAGTCGGTGGGTTATGTTTTCAGATCTATCAGTGTTTCTTGAATTTGGGAAGGAGAAACAGAGCAAATATTGATGATATTAAGTGGTGGAAGATTTTAATTATGTGGCGGCTATCAATTTATGTTGTTGTTAGGTTTCTATAAATAAAAAACTTTTTCGCAACTGCTGTTGCTCCAACCAACCCCACTTTTTTTTTTTTTTTTTTTTTTTTTTTTTTTATGCAACAAAATTTATTTATTTTTCAAATTTTAAAAAGGTTTAGGTAATTCTCCCTGACTTTTTTAAAGAATTTCTTCATTGATTTCAATAACAAATCTTTTATGTAAATCATTGCTTGCTATTAAAATTCTGATTTTTAATAACGTTTCAGCCTACTTTTTAATTCAATATTTTCATGCACTGATGCCTTATAATTCATTTCTTCTCATTTTAAAATTGTTTTTTTTCCTTATATTTCTTCTTTTTAAAGTAAGTTTAATTCTATGAAACTTCTTTATTGGTTTTAACATATTTTATTCATAATGCAATATAGTTTTGAATCAGAAATATATGTATATATATATATAAAAAACAATATCTGATAAAAGGCGGAATAGTACATAGTTTAAATTTATTGACTGTATAATATTTCATAGTATAATTTCATTTTTGACAAAAGTAATTAATCAGTCTTTGAAAAGCTGTGTTAGTATTATTGAACAAGGAAAACGAAATAAAAAACTGCTGAACTGTTGTTCTGAAACATGCAAAAAGAAAGACAAAAAAAAATGTCGTTTGTAAAAGGATCCCCCCCCCCCACCCCCGCAGGACGGGTTGTACTCGACCCGAACGCCAAAGTCCTTCTTAAAATAAACCTCAAACCCAACTCAAAACCGACCCGAACATTAAATATTCAAATCCAATTATTATTAAAATCCAATTTTTTCTCACATAATAATTATTCGGGACTTTCTTTTAAAAAGTCGTATCAACACCAATGCGGCCGAAAAGAATCAAAACTCAACCCGGAACCAACACCAAACTCAACTTGCAACACCAATAAAAACTACAAAAAATTAAACATAAAATAAGGAAGTTTTATTTCAGATTTAGGCAGACTTAATAAGTAAAAAAGCGTTAATACATAAATATATTTGGATTAATGATATAGATATTTGATAATACATGAATAATATTTGGTGAAAAAAATTTGATTGTCAATAATATCAGCAATATCTGATTTTTTTTTTTTTTTTTTTTTCCCCTCATAAAAAAATTTACTTTTTCTTCATGAAAAAGCTTGAGTTCAATAATATTATAATGAGAATTACATATTAAAATACTCTTATAGAGTTGATATATAAAATAAAAATGGGAAAGTTTAATTTTTTCTCACATCCGAACTTTAAGTTTATTATTTATTTCAGCATGATGTACGGATTTTAAGCGTTTAAGGATTTTAGGTTTGCGAATTTAACGGAATTTCCCGTACATATTTCCATAAGGTGATGATAAGAATATTTTTAATAATAGAATTTAAAAAGTTTCTTTGGAAACTGTATTATAATTCTTTACAGTGATTAAATATAGCAGACATAGATATATACAAGTTCCCTATCTTTCAATATTCTATAACGCTTGTTGAGAATAGGTATAGAATTAATTTTTAAATTACTGTTTTAGAATTATTTTCTATTACATTATTTATTTTCTATTATGGATTCAAGAGGAATAACTGCAGTTCCCAAAACAAGAATAATTCTTAAGCCTACTAAGTTGAGTATAAAGTACTGAGAATAGCAGAATATGAAGAGGTAAACAAGAAAGGAGGGAGGTACTCCAAATTTCCCTTACCCTTTTTACAAATCAAAAATTCGATCAAAATATTTTAATCGAAAAGAGATGCATTTCAAGATGAATATAGATTTGAAATTCTTTTAAAATACATTCTTTCGATCTATTTCGGGAAAAGTATAATTTTATACGGCTTTGAAAACCTATTAAAATATTTTTATCACTTTTCTGATCATTGCTGTTTCGGTAAATGAATTTATCTATATAAAATTCGATTGAAATTGTTTCAATAGATAAAATAAACATTTCCGACTCGCTGAGTATAGCAAATAATTACAAAGAAATCGTATTTCTTACATTTTACGCGGCAGTCCAATCATTTTAAGATTAAATTGTAATTGTAATTATTTGAAATCACTGAAGTACATTTCTTTTATTTCTTTTTATCTTGAATTTTTAAAACAATCACATGATTATGTCTCAGTAATTAAAGTTGTAATTTCTCAAAAAAATTTTGTGTGAGAAAGAATAATTATAGTGTTAAAATGATTTCTGTGTATTATCTAATGTCACTTGAAAATAACATTTTAAGAAAAAGACAAATATTTATTATCTATTTTATTTTTATTTTTTTAATGTAACATAATCATAAAATAAAACATACTACTGGGTTAACGCACTTATGGGTTACCCATAATATCGCAAAACGATCTTTATCTGTAGGAACCTAGGAATCTCATAAACAAATTTGTAATTAAATTAATTTATTGTTTACTTCAGCGATGAAGCACGGATTTTAGGCGTTTGGGGGATTTTATTATATAGGATTATTCAGGGAGTCTCCAGAGCATATTTCGATAAGGTGATAATACGTACATTTTAATTGACAAAATTTTAAAAAGTTTCTTTGGAAACTGTATTACGATTCTATACGGTAATTAAATATAGTAGAGACAGACATACACAAATTGGATATTTTTCAATACTATACAACGCTTGATGAGAATAGGTATGGAATTACATTTTAAATGGCTTTTTTAGAACTACTGTCTTTTACATTATTTATTTTTCATTATGGATTCAAGAAGAGTAACTGCAGTTCCCAAAATAAGAATAATTCGTAAAGCTGCACAGTGGAGCATAAAGTACTGAGAATAGCCGAATATGAAGAGGCAAACAAAATTGGAGGAAGGTACTCCCAAACATCCCTCACCCTTTTTACAAATCAAAAATTCTATCAAAATATTTTAATCGAAAATATGTGCACTTCAAAATGAGTATAGATTTGAAATTCCTTTAAAATAAATTCTTTCGATTTATTTCGCGAAAAGTATTATTTTAAACGGCTTTGAAAACCTATTAAAATATTTTTATCGCTTTTCTGTACATTGCTGTTGTTAAATGAATTTATCAATATCAAATTTCATTAAAATGTTTCAATAGATAAGATAAACATTTCCGACTCGCTGAGTATGGCGAATAATTACAAAGAAATCATATTTCTTAAATTTTACGCGGCAGTCGAATCATTTTAAGATTAAATTGTAATTGCAATTATTTGAAATCACTGAAGTTCGTTTCTTTTCTCCCTTTTATCTTGAATTTTTAAAACAATCACATGACTATGTCTCAGTAATTAAAGCTGTAATTTCTAAAAGGAATTTTGTGTGAAAAAGAATAATTATAGTGTTGAAAAGTAATTTTGCGCATTGTGATGAATAAAATTACTAAGCATTACCGAAACATTAACGAAAAGAAAAACTAGTCGTTGGGGGTCACCGTAATACTTACCCATCATGGATATGTATATTAAATTAAAACATGTGAAACTATTTATACAATGCATTGCAATTCATAAACAAAATTTAAATATTGTTAATATGCATAGTAATGCTATATTAAAGAACTGCTGATGTACCAATTTCAACAAATTATATAAAATGCCAAACTACTCAAGTAGTACCGAACTGCGTAAAAGAAACATCCTTATAACTCTAAAATAATAATTCTATTAACTAACAATTAACTGCGTCGGATTAAGCGTCTCATTTCCAGTTAAAATATACTTCTGAATTGAAATTTGGATGAAATACAGGGTCATGAAAAATCAAAGAATGTGGAAAACAAGATTACAAATATCTCGGCAACTAATAATCCGATCGACTTCGTTCTATATGCAAAATGTGTGTTATTTTATTGCCTTTTACGTCCATTCCTTAGAACAAAAAAATTCGAAAATTTTTATATACCTTTCATCAGAACGAATTTTTCGAGAGTCCGAAAAAAATAGTTCCGGATAATCGAGGTTGCTGATATTAAATAGGGTTCGTCCCATTCTTACATACTAACTACATACAAAATTTCAAGTCTCTATCTCAATTTGTTCGAGAGATAGAGCGTTTACAGACAGACAGACAGACAGACGGACGGCATTTTTTTTTTCTAAAAATATGTTTTTCGGAATCTCCACTATCTAAAACGTGTAAATCCGTCAAAAAAATTTTTTCGATTTTTAAAACGATTGCAAGACTTACCCTATACTACGTATGATGGGTAAGTAAAAAAGTATTTCTCTATTTCATCTCTAGGAAAATGGTTAATATGACCAAAAAATAAAATATACAATAAAAGACCGGGAGGCGGCAAATACAGACAATCACCTCGCCGAATTCATAGCTGAAATTCCAGAATCATTTAAAACTCGACTCGCCTATTGAAACGCAGTCAGTTTATAAGTTTATATCGTAATAATAATAATATATATTCTACAACTAAAAGGTAAGAACTTATATTATAAATAAATATTTTGCTTATAAAATGTCATTTTAAAAATAAGACATTTAAAATACATTAAAAAATGACATGTTTCAACATCTTTTCATCGAGTCATCTTCAAAATATAAGTAGAAAAATTATAAATACCATAATCGTAATAAAAAGAATATTGCCCAGTTAAACTGATGACATTGAGCTCACAGGCTACGCATACTAATTGTACATTACACCCTTGTGTTTTCAAGGGTTAATTTCGTTCGCAGAAAAATTAAGGAGGGGGGGAACAGCTCCTCCCTTTCCCCTTTTTATGCTTAATCATTGAACCCTCTAAACTGATCAGGGACATGTTTTATCATAAAAAAATCCATATCCAAAATTCAGAGCAAAACGCATAATTCTTAATAAAAACATATTTATATAATTTAAGAGGAGTTATCCCCCTCTTTTATTTACTTAACCATTAAACTTCCAAAACTATTCGGAGATTTGAACGAAATCCGACAATTCTGCATAAAAAAACCCATTTATATAAATTAAGGGAAGGGACATTAGAACCACCATTTTCCCTGTTTATATTTATCCAAAGAACACCTAATACCAATCACGGAAGTGCTTCATCAGAAAGATCCTATGCGTAAATTTTGAACAAAAACTATTATTTCTGCATGAAAAACCCATTTATATCAATTAAGGGGAGGGGCATGAGCCCCCCATTCCCCCTCTTACAAATATCGAATGAACTCCAAAAACTAATCAGGGAAGCGCCTTATCAGGATATACCTATATACAAAATTTCAAGTGAGTGGCATATTTTTATCATGAGTTATCGCGTTACGTACGAACGTACATACAGAACGGACGGGCACATAAGCTCTCAGGCTATGATAGCCTGTGAGCTAAAAAACTGGAATAACTAATTATTGAATTTAAATTAAATATATAACTAGCTCTTTATTTTCGACATTGTCCGTAGACTTTTTATATTCTGAAGATGACTCGATGAAAAGAAGTTGAAAATGTCAATTTTTAATGTATTTTAATATTAAAAATTGACATTATTAATAAAGTTGTTTGTTTGTTTATTGTCATTTGTTTTATTAATAAAGTAACGTCTTATAAGCAAAATATTGATTTATAGTATGAAATGCTTGCTGAATTTACGAACTCACAAGGTTTAAAAATTCTTAACTTTCAAAACTTTTAAAACAACTAAATTATAGATGGTAATATTTCATTCAGAATTTTTCAAATCATATATCAAGCGTTGATATGACTTGAACAGATTTCTGTTTTTTAAAAGCCTGCCAAATCGCGATGACAGACTGTAACCATTCCGTTTTAGCAAACTGCTACTGCATGGTAAACATCATAATTCACAAACAGCCCTGTTTACAAAAATCCATTTTTAAAAATAGACCGCAAAGAAATACCGGGGGAAGTTATCGAAAATAAAGTTTTTTCGGTAAATACTTTCCCAGAAATTCATAAATATTTCTCTCCGCTTCTGTGGCAACATAATAGAGTACATATATTATGTGCCGAGATTTTCTTTTATTTACTTTCGCTAGAGAGTTATGAACATTTAGCTAGCATTTTTAGAATTGTATGATTTTATTTTATTTTTTCTAAAACTGTTTTTTATTTATTTTTTTTTAAGGAATTTTATAAAGATTTTCCTTTGTTATGGTTTTTATAATGGAGTAAATAAATTATGTCCCGAAATTTGTTTACTGATTTTATATACATATATATATATATATATATATATATATATATATATATATATATATATATATATATATATATATATATATATATATATATATATAAACTTTGGCTAGTTACTTCTGAAAATTTAAATAGCATTTTTAGAATTGTATAATTGTATTTTATTTACTGAAAACGGGAAATTTTTTGATTCGTTGAAATTAATATTTCAAACAATCACGATTCCTAAAATAAAATAAAATAAAAATATGAACTAGTTTTTAAATGATTTTCTCATATAATTGACATTTAGATAATAAATTCACTTTTGTTTAAATTTGTATACCTATTTCTTAATGTAGTAGAAAGTTATTGAAACTAAAGTTTTTTTCGGTAAATACTTTCCTACAAATTTCAGCAATTTTTTATATGATTCTATGGCCTCATAGTAAAGTAAATGCTAGGGGCCCAGATTTATTAATTTATTTACTTTTGTTAGAGGTTTATAAATATTTAGCTAGAATTTTTATACTTGTATGATTTTATTTTTTCTCCTAAAACTAAAAACGTTAGGAACTATCGATTCAGTTTTTCTTCATTTTATTAAAGGTTTTCTGTATCAACAATATTTTATTTATTTTTTCGAAACATACTTTTTTAGAAATTTCAAAATTATTTTTTTTCTACTTCTACGGCCTCATAATATATTAAATATATTAAATACAGAGATTTGTACATTTATTTATTTATTTTACTTATACATAAAATTTACATATATTTTGCATATAACATTGCAATTTATTGGAGAAATTTAAAGGCTCATTTCAAAGTATTTTCAAAGGATAATTTCATATCTTTATGTTATTTTTTGTTAGGGATTGCGATAAATTGAAAGGCTAATTTCAAAGAAACAAACAATTTAATGTTTCAAAAAGAAAAAAAAAATCAATAAATTTAAAATAATTAAATAATATTTTAAAATCTTATAAATCTTTAACAACATAAATACACAAATAAGTAAAATTAAATAAAATTAAATAAATAAAATTAAATAAATAAAATAAAATAAAAAATGCGTCGTTTATTTAAAAACAACTTTTCAATAAATTACGCTTGTATTCACTAACATTTAGGGGCTCTTTTGTGTAGCCCTATATATCGGGTGTACCATTTATACAAACCATATAATATGAATAGATTTAGTGAAACTTTAAAGCGCATTTCACAACTAAAATTTAATTTTATCCATTCATCAGCCATCGCAGATAATATATAGTACTTCGGATAGAAAATACTATTTGAAATCTTTTGTATGCCCCTGTAAATGTTATGGACTTCGTTTTTTGCGTAAAGTAATTAATATTAAGACTCAGTGTCTATATCAACTTTATTATACATGAAATAGTTTAATATAATTAAAATATGTCGCAAACAATTTCCCCTTTTACTAGTATTTAATGGAATTACTTTGAGAGGCCTTGTAAAT